>CM077230.1:13461291-13633791 GCA_039654775.1 Spinibarbus caldwelli | reverse complement strand
TGCAATCGAGGGAAAGATGAATGCGGCCAAGTACAGGGATATCCTGGACGAAAACCTTCTCCAGAGTGCTCAGGACCTCAGACTGGGCCGAAGGTTTACCTTCCAACAAGACAATGACCCTAAGCACACAGCTACAATAACGAAGGAGTGGCTTCACAACAACTCCGTGACTGTTCTTGAATGGCCCAGCTAGAGCCCTGACTTAAACCCAATTGAGCATCTCTGGAGAGACCTAAAAATGGCTGTCCACCAACGTTTACCATCCAACCTGACAGAACTGGAGAGGATCTGCAAGGAGGAATGGCAGAGGATCCCCAAATCCAGGTGTGAAAAACTTGTTGCATCTTTCCCAAAAAGACTCATGGCTGTATTAGATCAAAAGGGTTCTTCTACTAAATACTGAGCAAAGGGTCTGAATACTTAGGGCCATGTGATATTTCAGTTTTTCTTTTTAATAAATCTGCAAAAATGTCAACAATTCAGTGTTTTTCTGCCAATATGGGGTGCTTTGTGTACATTGAGGAAAAAAAAAATGAACTTTTAAATGATTTTAGCAAATGGCTGCAATATAACAAAGAGTGAAAAATTTAAGGGGGTCTGAATACTTTCCATACCCACTATATATATGCTAATATTCTGATTTATTTCAAGTTACAGAAGTATTTTAGTTTGGTTTAGTTTTAACTATATAAATAGTGCATTTGCAAAAACCGATAAACGCCACTTTAAAAAAAAAAATGATGTAACTATAAATGCCATGCATTATTCTCCACCTATAGCTCGATCTGAACCCTAAACACGTTTTGTCAAAAAAAAACAAAAAAAAAACGGTATTGTCCACTTTCAAGGCATCGCATGTTCACATTTTACTGCAGAAGCCGATAAGCGCCATTGTTGTTTTTGAACAGAAGCCGATAAATCCATTTTAGCGAATCAGCGCGCTGTATTCAGGTCAGGTGACAAGGCTACTTTCACTTTGAAAAGACATGCTATCTGAGAGGAGTTTCGTCAAAGCTGACTAAAAGTGATCGAGTTTGGATCATTTCGATGAACTTGATGAACCTGTGATATCTTCTTCAGGGCGTAAAAGGAAAATAAAAGCTGAAACGTTTTCACGGAGTCTTGCAAAAGCAGCGCGTTACAATGGTGAGGGAAAAGCTCTGTGTATTGCATGTAATCACATCCATACAGTCTATGATCACAACAACAACAACGTTTGTCAGACATCTACATTGTCATCTGAGGAGATTACAAAGATTAAACCAGTGTTTTTTTAAACTCTAAAACATGAAATGTGGAGTTATCTAATTTTACCAAAAAACGACTGTTGGAGTTATCTGCTTTTGCTTTAAAACAAACTTTTAATATGTGTAAAAAAAAAAAAAAAAACATACTTTCAATGAACTTTAATTTTGTAAATTACCTGTATTTGTTTAAGTTAATATTACTTAATCAAAACAACCCAACTGCAGTTTGATTGATATTACTTGTAATGCGCAATAAAAAACGTGATTTCTGAAAAAAGTTATCGGTTTTTGCAAATGAACTCTTCATATATACAGTGTATTTATTTATATATATATATATATATATATATATATATATATATATATATATATATATACACACACTTACATATACATATACTTATTTGTGACCCTGGACCACAAAACCGGTCTAAAGTGTCAATTTTTCAAAATTGAGATTTATACATCATCTGAAAGCTGAATAAATAAGCTTTCCATTGATGTATGGTTTGTTAGGATCGGACATTGGCCGAGATACAACTATTTGAAAATCTGGAATCTGAGGTTGCAAAAAAAAAATCCAAATATTGAGAAAATCGCCTTTAAAATTGTCCAAATTAAGTTCTTAGCAATGCATTTTACTAAACAAAAATTACGTTTTGATATATTTATGGTAAGAAATTTACAAAATATCTTCATGAAACATGATCTTTACTTAATATCCTAATGATTTTTGGCATAAAATAAAAATTGATAATTTTGACCCATATAGTGTATTTTTGGCTATTGCTACAAATATACCCCAGTGACTTAAGACTGGTTTTGTGGTCCAGGGTCTCACACACACACACATATATATATATATATATATATATATATGTATATATATATATATATATATATATATATATATATATATATATATATATATATATATATATATATATATATATATATATATATATATATATAGTATAAAAGGAAACATTTGAGGTCAAGTGCTTGTCACTGGATCAGTTTTTAATTAAAAAGGCATACATGTTTCTTTTGCAGAGCAGCACAGAATCATGGGTAAAGTATCAGGAGGATAATTAAGCTCATGTTTTGATTATTTAAGCATAAGTGAATTTAATTGATGAACATTAGTTTGTTTATTTCAGTAACAAGGTTTTGCAGCCTCATTAGTGCACGCGTGTGTGTGTGTCTGTGTGTGTTGCTTTGTTCCTACGCATTGAGTGTCTCTGAGCATAGAGAGCTGTAAAGCAATCATTAACATTTATAAAACTATTTTGGGTAAATTTAAACGTTCATAAACTCAAACGAACCTTTGCAGACATAAGTGATACCTCAAATCACAGGGTTTATGGCCACATTTATACAAAACAGACTATATGTAAGAAATTCAATATGCAAGAAATGTACATATTTTGCATAAAAAATGACGATTTTGGGTAGTGTTTTATTGATTACAAAAAGGCTTCATTTTCTTAATTCTTGTTTATTGTTAATAATATTAATTAGAAATTTTCATTACTGTATCAGAGTAGTTTTCTTCCATTTTTTTTTTTTTTTTGTTTGTTTTGTTTATTTCTTAATGTAATTTAGCATTATTAAATTTGGTAGTACAACATACTTCCAATAATATAATATAATATAATATAATATATCAGAATAAAATTTGGCTTACATCAAGGATACTGTAACAGAATGAGGCACATAAGGCAATACAACATACTACCTATAATATAATATAAAATAATATCTTGTTAGTAATAAGAATACGATTAATTTCAGTAAAATTATTAATTTAAAAAAGTAATCCAAATTATGCAAAACATGATAAGATCAGTAGAGTAAAATGTAAGGAAATTTTCTTCCAAATTTTAGAATTTTTCTAAGTTAAATGTGACTGTGTGACACGTCTACAAAGTTGCCGAAGGACAGAATATGCCTCTTCCACGTTGAGTTATTTCGCTCACACACACATCCGTTTGGCCCCTGTTGGCTTGGATCACATCTTCAATACCCTGCAGGTGTGCGTTCGCTCCCATCGGGAGGCCCATGGTGTGAAGCCTCTCTTAATGCCTGACTGGATCTATCAAAAACACAGACACCTTCTCTTTCAACCATCTCAGCTTGCATTTCTCCTTTTATTCATCCCGCTTTTCTCCTCCTCTCATCCCCTGGCTGTTACAGAGGAACGGCTTTGGCAATTTGCAGCGGCCCGACCTCTGGGGCAAAACCAAGCAACATGGATTTCCATCCCACCACTGTTAGCCTTTCCAGCCGCCTTTGCGGGTTGCTGCTCCTCTCTCTTTGGTTTCCCATCGGCTCGACCGTGTGAGAAAGAGAGCGACAGACGGAAAGAGGTGCACGCCTGTGCCAGAGGATGAGAGCCGCTGATAAGACCCCTGTCGATTCCACAGGTGGTCACTGATCGGGGCTGAGAGCTGCTCTAGTTATCGGCGTCTCATTATAGCCCCCTGACAGGCGGCTCGGAGCGAGTGAAAAAAGAAAAAAAAACAAGGAAGAGGAGAGGAGAAACATCAGGAAGACAGCGACAGAGAGATAAAAGAGAGAGAATCACCTTCATCCGTTCATTCTTGGCCTGGTGTGAGTCCTCCTGCCATTGCCTTGTGAGAAGACCCGGCTGAGGTTTCTCATTATATCACATGGTTATACCTCAGAGTCTCACCGAGACCAGAATATCACCTGTTCAAAAGCTGCCTTCAAGCCATGTCTGAATTACTGCGTTTATGAGAAGAACGCACATGAACCTCAATGAAATTGCCAGTGGGAAACTTTTCATTCCCAGAGGTTCCATGTTTGAGCTTTTCAAGTAAAGAAATCATGGTTTAAATGTATTATCTTTGGTCATAATTTGCATGCACTTGCAAATGTTGACTTTTTTTTTTTTTTTTTTTTTTTTTTTTGTATTAGTTTTTGCTAATTTTTGAACATCTAAACTTCCGTGGAGGACTTGGTCTGCAAAGGTACACAACAGTTGCATTTCACCAAAAACATGCTAATGTTACAAAAACGCTAAAGCCCAAAAGTATATTTCATAGTCAAAGCGCACTCCATTTGATAGCATGCGCAAACACAGACAGTTGACACAACAATAACACTGACACTTCTTATTTCTCAGAGGTTTCTCTTTTATAGCTCAGGAGAGTTCTCAGTCACACTCTAGTATCTCAATTGATGTTTATGTTTGTCACCAATTTCATTTCAAACTCTACAGGAAGAGCATGTGAAATTACTAGCAACTTTTTGGGGTTTAAATATAAGAAAACGGAGATTTGATCTCTATATCAGATTACTGTCTCGGAGAAACAAATGAGATATAAAAGATATCTTTGTGTTGTATCATACTTTTTGAGACATTGTTGAGATCTCTTCATAAACTCTATGGGATATACAACTTGATATTTAACTTTCAGATGTTTTTAGTAAAAATTCAAGTGAGAAACAAATGAGACAATGAGTGAGGTCTTTTATTAGAAATATTTGTCTCTTTTTTTTCAGACTTCTATATCTTGAAATATCTGAGCATAGTTTGAGACATTGCTGAGATTTTCTGATTTTAGAGGAGATAGCTTTGTCTCATATGTTACTGTAAAAGTTCTCTGAAAAAAATACAAGTGAGAAACAAATTAGACAATGAGTAAGGTCTTTGAACAAATCAGAAATGAATCTTTATTTAATTTTTTCAGGCTTCAATATCTTGACAAATCTGAGCACAGTTTGAGATATTTTTGACATCTCTTATGAATCTCCAGAGGAGACCCACATGAGATCAAGTATCTAACTTGATATCTAACTTAACAGAATTACTGTAAAAATAAATAAATAAATAATACTTCAGTATCCTGACAAATCTGAGCACAATTTGAGACATTGTTGAGATCTCTTTTGAATCTCTAGAGAAAACGTATGTGAGATTAGAACCTGAGAAGCTGGAACTCCATTTGATATCCAGTTTGATGGAAGTAAATGTATCCATATAATAAATAATGTCCAATAAATCTCCTTATTATCTTGGAGAAGCAAATAAGAGATCTCCTCATAGCATACTTGTTTGCATACTATTTTAAAGATATAGCTTGCAGTATACAGTACATAAAGTTTATGCTAGCATCTCTGTCGACATTGTTGAGATCTCATCTGTGAAAAACTGCTGAAAATTGTGAATATTGATGGTAAAATTTAATTTATGTGTTATGTACTTCATAACTGACTTTCAAATTTGCCAGGATGACTTGGAAACAGCAAAAGTACGTGCAACAGCTGCATTTTAGCTTTAGCCATCAGCTAAAAATGCTAATGCTACAAAACACTAATGCTGCTAATTATAGCTTGACATCATTAGCATTTACTGCTAAAGGTAATGTGTAGGTTGTTATAAAGGTCAAGCCATTCTAAAAGGATATGCTTGCTGTTTAAAACTTAGTATTTGTGAAAACCCTGAGGTAAATCGGATACCAATCCAAATGAGAGGAAAATCAGTAAAAATAAATTAATTTAAAAAAAAGAAAAGAAAAGAGAAAATTCTTAAGGGTGAAGTTATAAATTCATACGGTTCCACCATAAAATAAACCATTAATCTTTTTTCTCCCACCCCCCACCCCTCATATTTTTGATATTCAGATGGTGGAGCTGTGAGAAATGCATCTTTATATTTGTTTGGAACTTACAGAGCAAGTAGCTGGATGGAAATGTCAACGCCGTAAATACCAGCATTTGTTCTCCTCCTCGCGATCAATAGAGAATATCATTATACTCCCTGTATCCCTCCACAGAGCGAGTGGAAAGTTTCCAGAACTTCCCTTTGATAGCTCTCGCTCCTTTCAGATTTGTGTGTGTGTCCTGATTGTGGCCTTATCTGTGCTGGAAGATGAAGAATCATTCAGGAAGAGAAGAGACAAAATGAGACCAAAAGAGAACAACCGTGATGTTTTTCGTGTGTAATTTCAGTCATAATCCTGTGTTCTCTTATTTCCTTGTAGTAGAGAGATGAAAAGATGAGTAAACCCATAATGGTTATAATTTGTATTATCAGAGAAATGAAAAGACATAATGAGATGAGAACAAATGAGAGGCTGAAAAGAAGAGAAGAGACAAGATGAAAAGAGAACATTTGAGACAAGACAAATAATCCATAAAGTTATCCTTTCTATGAAGAGAAGATGCTATAGATGAGACAAAACAAGTTAAGGGTTGAGGTAAGTTGAGACTAGAAAAACCATGATGTTCTCTTTTCTTGTGAATAGAGGATAAGAGGAAAGGTTGAACAAGAATGAAGAGAAAAGATGAAATGAGAACAACTGAGAGGTTAAACATTTCTAATATTAGAGAAGAGAAGATGAGAATAACAGATTTTCCTATTTTTCCAGAAGACTGAAGAGACGAGACAGAACAGGAAAAACAAGGAGAACAGAACCTGTTTAACTTTTCCTGTAAGAAAAGACAAGATGAGACAAAGTGAGAATAAATGAGGATAACCGTTCCATTCAGAAGAAAACATAAGAGGTGAGACAAGATGAGAACAGAACAACTGTGCAGTTAACTTTTCCTGTGAGAAAAGACGAGATGAGAATGACGCAAGGTGAGTTTGAAAAAGAGAGGACTGCTTATGTTACTTATGAAGTTACCAGAGTAGTACAAAAGAAAACTGATGAAAAGAGAAATTAAGAGACAAGAAAAACCACAAGGTTGTCCTTTTTAAGAAAAAAAAAGGCAAGATGTGACGAGGCGAGATGAGACAAGAAAAGCCATGATGTTAAAAAGAGAAAAGACAAGATGAGGTGAAGAAAGAGAAGTCCTTTCCTATTAACAGAGAGGTGAGATGAGGCTAGAACAAATGTGCCATTTTATTAGCAGAGAGATAAAGAGATGAGACAGTTTGAGAATAACTGTGAGGTTAAGTCAGATGTAAAGGAGCAAAGCACAAGAACTGATGTTAAACCTTCCTGTTAGCTGAGAAGAGATGAGACAAGGCGATGAGAACAACTGAGATGTGAACTTTTTCTGTTAGAGACAAAAAGAAAACAATTGAGAGTCTAGACTTTCTATTAGCAAGAAAAATGTGAAAAGGTACGATTAAATGAGTATAACTGAAATATCAATGCTTCCTTTTAGCAGAAAAGTGACGAAATGATTAGAAGAGACCCAGCAGGCACAAAACAGGCACACAACGTCATAAGACGTTGATATTTGGTTAAATTTCGGTTGCGACGTCGGGTGACCAAAATTCAACGTAAATTCAACGTCTAATGTCAATGTTAAATTGATGTCCAAAACCGACGTCAGCTGACGTTGAAATTTTGTTGTTTTTAGGTTGTGCAACCAAAATCCAACGTTAAGTCAACGTCAAATATTGACGTCAACCCAATTTTCATTTTCAACCAAAATGCAACATCTGTCCGACGTCATGTCCAACGTCAACCTGACGTTACATAGACGTCTGGTGCCTGCTGGGGAGTAAGTGAGGTTTAGAAAAATGACGAGATAGTTGTTGAGTAGCCTGTGAGTTTAACTTTTCCTATGAGAGGAGACAAGATTAGAGGACCTGAGATGAGATTTTACTCTCCTATTAGGAGAAAGCTGTAAAGAGAGAAACAGACAGCAGGGCCTAGAAACCAAGATTTATTACAGTAGAAGGCCTCTGATGGACAGAACAAAAGGAAACACGGAGGAATGCGTCTCCAAATCCAGGCCTTTCTCCTCCAAAACTGTCGCATTCAAGCCACTCCTGTCGGTCCTCATAATTCTCCTCACTGCATCCTCCATAAAACACATCGTCCATCATAACGGGAGCCCCTGTGGTTAGAAAAAGGGACTGTAAAGGCGAGGAGGGAGTGAATGAGACGAAAGGGTGTGGTGATACATGTCTGTTTTAACCTGGAGACTTGGTCTTTCTGGTGAGATATCAAGAGCACCACCTACTGGAGGCTTTGGTACATTTGGTTTGTACTTTTTCTTCCCTTGCATGCAATTCAAGCATTTCTTTTTTTAAACCTTACGCAATCCCCTTTTATCTTGAGAAGAAAAATATTTATCCAGCGTGCAACAACAGCAGTTTAAAAACAACGATTGGTTTAAATTTCACACTTCAGAGGCGAACTCAAGCTTGCGTTTAATTAAACCCGCGCCGCTGTCCTCGTTGGAGTGATGAAAGAGGGAACAACTCGGCATGTTTGAATCTGTAAAAATCCTCTGGGTTGACCCCGCAGCCGTTGAGTTTTGGCCCACTGTGTGGAAGAGAGATAATTGGCTCACTGTTCGTTAGCTAATTGCGTTTTCCTCGTAATTGTCCTTTTTCATCATTAATTTGGGCCGTTTGGGATGTGGTAACGAGCAGTCAGCAGTCACATGAAGGGGCCGTGGGTGGTGGAGGACACCGCAAATGAATTATATTGCAAATAAAAGGATTTTCACAAGCGAGGTGTGAGTGGTTTTGCGTGAACTAGAGTGGCTTTCTGATGATTTTCAGTTACATGATGTGGGTCAGATGTGGCTACACTCTCGTTCTGCTAATAAAAACAGACTCACACACATAGATAGAGAAATATGAGATATTGCATTCCAGCATGTGTGTCCGTCTGAGAGGAAACTCAGATGTTGCTCTTTTATAACTATTTCAAGTATTTTTGTGTAGATGCTTCTCTTAAAATTCCTTGTGAAGAGAAAATTTTGAAGCAAATGACACAACTGTTGACATAGACAGAGTTTTAATAAAATGGTAGATTGCCTAGCTTAGATCATTTGGTTTTTGAATTTGAGAGATGTTTGAGTTCATAATGTGACTGTTGGGATTTCTTTTGAAACTCTTAATGAGGTGATTCTGAGATTACTGGAGCCTTTTCTTCAGGAGAAACATCTGATACTAAAGCTGAGGTCGCCATTTAATCATGTTACTAACAATGGGAAACACCTGAGATATGTTGAGATGAGATGTTGCTCTTTCATAGATCATGTCTCAGATGTTTCTCCAAAAATTCATAAAGGGAACTGAAATAGACACATATTGTTAACATATTATTGACACAAAAGTGCAGAGCTATAAAATATGTGGTTGGAGAATTTGATGAGACATGTTTGAGTTCATATTGAGATTTTTTGATGGAAGATATCTTGTCAAAACTGACCAAAATGTGAAACATTCTTAATTTTCATTCTGAAATCTCCATTTTGTTGTCTATTAATATCTTTGCTGTAAATGAGAAAATACTGAGATATTAAAGAGACCTTGTGATCTCTCTTTTGGTTATTTTTAACAAGTACTACAATATATTTGTCTCAGATGGAAAAAAAAAAAGTGTAGAGCTATAAAATAATGTGACTAACATAGATCAAATCATTTGGCCTGTAAATTTCATGAGCAATATATGAGTTCATATTGAGATCTCTGACTTATTGTAGACACTTTCAGTTTGAGATTTGAGACACTATCAGGATCTCATCTGAAACTTTATAGCAGACAAATATGAGATGAGTCTTTGACAGGAGAAAAAAAAAATCTCCGTTTGTTATGAATTTAAACTCATTTCTGTCTTGGAGAAACAATTGAGATATGTAAGAGATCTAATTTGTCTTTTTCTTTCATTCAAGTGTTCTTTAAAGTCAAGTAGTTTATTTTCATGGTCTCTTTTTACTTTCTTTCGTTCTACTACTCATTTCTTTTGGCCTTTATCTGTCTTTCTTTCTTTCCCTTCCGCCCTCATGTTGGCATTTCAGTATGTAGGGCACACAAATTCGGAACGAGTGTCTGCTTCGTTAAATGTCGTCACACGTCTCCCTTCATTGCACCTTCTCCTCCATCTTCCCTTCTTTCCCATCTCTCCCTTTTTCATTCCCTTGGCATAGGCTTTGGACAGTCGCGTCAGACACACACACACACACCCCCTGAATATCAGTGTAAATTATGACCTAAAATGTGGAGCATATAGCTGACAGCATGTGAGACAGAGAGAGTTTATTATCAGAGGCTTTCCCAGTTCTTTCTCTGAAGCAGGATTCTTTTTCTAAAGCCAATTTGTGTCACTGTTGTGGCATTTGGGACAGTTTTGGGGGATCAAAAGGAACAAAATCAGCGTATTATTTTTAATTTATCATATACATATCACACTGCCCTAATTGTGCATGCTAATTTAGATAGCATTTATCTGTTGACAAAGTATTTCTAAAAATACTAATAATTTAATAACACTGTTATAAGTAATCTTAACCAATCACAAAATGAATTTTAATTTTGCCTACTGTACATTATAATGTTGTGGTGCATATAGCCTTTACAACAATTGATTTTACTTTTTTGTTTTATTTCTAATTTATTTAGACAAAATTGTATAGGCCAATATTATATCGGCAAGTATCGGTTATCGGCCATAACTTGAAAATAGTTATCAGCTTATCTGTATCGTTCAGAACTTTAATTCTGTCAGCTGTACTGTTTAATTCTGTTTGCTGTTAGCAAATGTATGTCATACAATCTGGCATATTGACATATTATGGATGTCGCACAATATGGTAACCCAGGATCACATTGTACGATCTCAAAAAACAATCATAAAGGACATAAAAATTTCAGAATGCACCAGAGTTAAACGACTTACCTGGTATTGCTACTATAGTGCCAATTCTGAGTAGATCTGATTCTCCTTATTGATTTAACTCTCTTTTTACGCTAAGTGAGATGTCAGCAGTACTTACCAGCTGTTATTTTAGTCAGAAAGTTGGCAAAAAGATCCAAATCCATAATGAAGGTCCAGTGCAGTGACAAATTTAGCTGTAGTTACGGTATTCGAAGGAAGGTCATAATAAATTAAATGAAGTGTTGTGTAAAAGATAATATACTGGAGACATTCCTATCCAGGCTGTATTGAATTTCTTAGAGGATGCCGGAATTAGCCAAACAACAAAAAAAAAAAAACTCATTAGGCATTTTGCTTCATTATTTTCTACATAGATTGTCTGACATGTTTGATTTTGTCAAGACTGAAATCACTAAGTATGTCAGAATTTACCTGTTGTTCCTGTCATTATAATCCTTTTCTGAGCCGTGCAAAATCAGTTTATACATCAACGCCTCGAAATCTGTCTAGTTCAGGCATGCTTTTGGTATCAAACAGATATCAGATCAATATATTCGGTCTCTGAAACCCCTGAAGATTTCCATAATCTTTTTTTTTTTTTATTAATTTGCATTCACACTAAGCACATTTTTCCTCGTTGGTATTTTACTGAGCATCCTCTACAAATTGATAAGGACTGTGTGCAACATTTAAATGCCAAGTACTTTAGGGGTCATATTATACATTTTTAGTTATTTTAATGCATTTTGGCACCAAAAAGTAATGATAATGTAGTTTTACGTTTTTCAAAACTTTGCCTTTTGTGTCCCAGAAAAGAAAGAACACCATACAGGTTTGTAACAACATGAGGGTCAGTAAATAATGACAGTGTTTTAATTTTTGGCTGAACTATTCATTAACATTAGAGCTTCAGTACTCGGCCATATGAACATTGACTAACTGTTGTACTGAGAAACGTACACCCACACTAATTAATTTCTTCGCTAATACGTTTGTTTGAAAACACAATTAGCAAAGACCGTGCCAAACATTAGGCAGTCATAAATAATGTAATGAGTCACTACGATCATTGTTTTCCTTTCCGTTAGTCACAGAGAATACAGCAGGTCAGTGCGTGAGTTTTCTCAGTAATTAATATCCTCGCCCATATAATCCAGCTGTAGTTGGCGGGGGGGTGTTTCGGTGCAGTCTGCGTCCCCTCGGTCTGTGCGGCATCTGTGGCTGCTGACAGCCAGCATCAGTTCATTTCTGAGCAGAAAATGGCTGTAATTAAAAAGCCATTCCAGATCCCTTAACGCCTTCCGCCCCTCGCCGCCAAGAGCTTCCCCTTTGAGGGAAATAAGGTGGATGAGAGCCGTAAAAAGTTGATGACTCCTTCCTTCATTCAAAGCATATATCATTCAAATGCAACTTTAATATACTTTGAAGTTGGGATTGAATCATGTTCAAGGTTTCTGCAACATCATAGCTAGAGTCGTGAACAGCCAATACTGGTTACTTTATTTCAGAAAACATAAAAATGTCGTTAAACATGAAAAAACTGACTACATTTGCCTGATATGCCATTTTAAATATTCCAAAAAAAAAAAAAAATGAAACACGATAAATTTACTTCAGAAGCAATGCTGCATACGACAAAGACTTATTTCAACACACTATTCATAACTGTTTTGAAAACATTTTGTTGAATTCGCATGATCTTATTTGTATGTTTTCGTACGACCGGTTTATAATTCAAAACTCATGGTAATCTGTAACTTTTTTTGATAACACATGATCTCATTCTTATGTTTTTGTACGATCTGTTTATGATTTAACATTCTAATGGTAATTCAATACTTTTTGAAAACGATTCGTTGAATTCACATGATCTCATTTGTATGTTTTTGTATGATCTGTTTATGATATTTTCATTTCAATAGTTTCATGGCAATTGGACTTTTTTTTTTTTTTTTTTTTTTTAAATGTTTTGTCAAATTCACATGATCTCTTTTGTATGTTTTCATACAATCTATTTGATTCAACATTCTCATGGCAATTCATAACTGTTTTACATTTTGGTGAATTTTTGCCTAATTCATATGAACTTTTGTTCGTATGTGTTCATACAATCTGTTTACATTTAACTGAAGGTTAGGTTTAGGGGTGGACCTTAATGTTGTTGTTTTTTTTTTTTCCCCCCAAAAAAATTATGTTTCTGTATGAATCACACTGTGTGAATTCAAACAAAACTGTCACCTTATAAAATAGTTATGTCAAGTCTTAATGTCTTATGTTGCTAAGTAAATTTATTTTGTTTTAAGGGTTTTTAGATATTTTTACTGGCAAATGAGTCAAAAAAAAAAAAAGACTAACTAAAAAAAAATAAAACTAAAGAACTTTTTTATTGCAGTGAACTGTGTGTAAATGTCAGAATACTGTTTTGAAGCCATTTGCTTGAACTTAAGGGGTGTTTGGGGAATTGTCTGTGAATAAATTTGAGGTCTTTCCTGGGACCCTGAGGTCTTGGTGTCTCACACTTGTTTTATGTAAAAACATTTTCTTTCTCACCATTTTAAAGAGCAATTTCACAGCATTTATATCAAAACGTGTTACTTCGTAGATGAGTCAGTGTTAAATTTCTCTTCCACTGCAGTGCAGATAAAAATGGATATTTGTATTGCTTTTGTGTGAAACGGCAAATTTAACTTTGTTCAGCCAAGTGTTTTGACAGGAACAGAGGGATTGTAAAAGAAGAACACTTAATGAAAACTCGGATCCGAAGGCTCAGGCTGTCAGAGAGTGTGAATATCTGTATTATGAATCCAGGTTTTTAAAGAATATGACCTAACTTAGATGATTTTGGAGATGATAATGAAAGCAGATGGGTTTTAAATGATCATTTCTTTTAAATCGTGAAGCTTAAAAGTTTTTTAAAGTTAAAATACTACCTCCTGTCCAGTTTAATGTGCCAAGACAAGCACTCCAGAGGTTGCAACCCATTTTACTTATGCAATCTATTTTTTTTATTTTTTTCTTGAAAAGAAACTGGATATTCAATGAGAAAAATAAAGTGAATTTTATCCATTGGAAATTGGCCGGATCATGAAAAGTGGGTGTTACCTACCAGAATGGAGACAGATGGTTGAAGGAGAAGAGCTGAAGAGAGGGCATGGGGATGTTATCCAAAAAAAGCAAAAGTTGTTCCTTTTGTTTAAATACCACATTTTGTTTCCTTTTTTTCATGCAAAGCAAGACCAGAAATGCATTTGAAAAGTAAATGGGGTTATTTAGATTTCATGTTACTTGCAGAAACAATATCAAGGCCCTAACATCTGCGTGCTGACTTCATCAGTTCCTCCACAGCCAACTTCCTCCAAACACATGTGTTTATGGGTGTGGGTCTTTCTCTCTGGAGCCCCTCTTCATATCTGGTCCAGAGAGCAACTGCAACTTATTTGAATTCAAAGGGTGGGGCTACAAGTTCAGTTAGCTAAGAAGAAAAAACATGAGTTTCATATCAGAAAAACGCCAGAGAGATTGAACCATCATCAGATAGACATGGCCCTTTAGCCGCATACACTGTCAAACTCAAGATAACTTCCAGTCGGTGAACGTCATCTGGTGAAACAAGGCAACACAACCTGCTACCTTTGGCCTGGTAAGTTTCAGCTCTGTCATTCACTTCACTTTGTTGGGTTTTTGCTGTCGTGAGATCCTTGCGTAGCTTCGTAAGGACACACTGCCCTTTCGCTGGGACAGAAGGTTGGGACATTAGATCCATGCTGCAAGGCAACACCTGCAATGTAACTAATAGCCGGTCTCATTCTGTCAAAGGCGACGCTTTCGAATTTGACAAATAAGACTCATCACAGGCGCCTTTTCCTCCTTGTCATTTCTGCCTTTTCCTGGGAAAAGTTTTAAATAATCCACAACACCTTAATTAGCTGCCTAGCGCACGTACTCCTTCTCAATGTGACTTTTGCTGAAGTTAGGACAGAAACTTGCTGTTTGCTGTCTACGTAAGAACTCATAAGTGAGTGATTTGGAGCGCTCTACAGGCTGCAAACTCTCCATTGATTCCAGCAGAGTTTGGCATTAGCATGCTGCTAAACTAACAACTAGATAGTTTTAGAAGTATAAAATATACATGGCAATTGTAAATATTACAATTTTAATTAGACTGACTGGAGTTTTTAATGATTTTCTTTGGTTTGTATATTTTTAAGTGTATTTCTAGTCAGCATTTCTCTCAATTTCGTCCTCCATCTTGATTTTTTTATACTAAGCCTGTTACAAAAAAAGCACAAAATGTACACACTAAAATTTATTAAAATAGTCAATTTTTAATTATTTATTGATAATTTTCACACATTAGAAGCGTGTAATTAGCATTTCTCTCAACTCTTCCACCATTTTGGATTCATTTTTCCCTGAATTCATCGCAATAAATTTTGGGATTATCTCCTATTTTGCTAAGCTAATAAGCAAAAACGTACACAATAAATAAGTGAATTTTTAGTGGAGTTTCTTGTTTTTTTCCACATAACTTGTCACAATAGAACATTACATTTACTTTACATTTACATTTAGTCATTTAGCAGACGCTTTTATCCAAAGCAACTTACAAATGAGGACAAAAGAAACAATCAATTGTAGTATTAAAACAACTAAAACTGATCCAAAACTAAAAACTAAAACAGAAGTGAAACAAGTAATAGGAAAAAATAAAAAGCGATACTTATCCCTGTCCGGTGGAGTCGCACAGTAGAGTCCATGGTCTTTACACTCTTTGGTCTTCACACCACGAGGGCTTCACACGAGGGCTGCCGCAACCGCTGCCGCGGTATAATAACCTTTTTTATACCCGTCTAACAAATCACTAATTGAATTCAGCTGAATATACTTTCCTGTTAATCACAATAAATGGCCAATCAAGTGCAGACACTAGCAAGGTACGCGATACAGTACGAGACCAAACGCGATTTCAGCACGCCTCCACACAGTAAACAAAACAAGCGTTTCCTAGCAATGGCAACTGCTCTAAACACTAATGAGACAAATAAATACACTTACGAGCTGCTTTAACTTCCGCCGATACACTGCTTCTCTCAAAGAGTATTTCTTTACATTGTCTTCTGCTGGCGCTTGAACATACTTTCCTGTTAATCACAATAAATGGCCAAGCAAGCGCAGACACTAACAAGGTACGCGATACAGTACGAGACCAAACGCGATTTCAGCACGTCTCCACACAGAACAACATTACGCACACAAATAGTGTACTATTTGTACACTAGACTAAACTAGACTTTTCAATGGATTTTTTTTACAGTACTGAACATATTTTAAGTGTTTTTCACAACTTGTTTCAAAAGAAACACAAGAAGGACATTACACACACAATAACTGAGAGAAAGAAAAATAATAATTAATTAAACCAGACTTTTGAATTGATGTTTTGCAGTATTGTATATACCGTAAAACAGCATTTCTTTTGAGTCATCCTCCATCTTTGATTCATTTATTTTACTGTTTGCCGCAGCGCATCCTGGGATTTCCATCTCTGTACAATATGTATGTATATGATGCCTTAAAATGCTGTCTAAGTAGGCAGCATACTAGGTTTCAAAATAACATAGATTCTTTATTGTTCTGTAATTAGCTGTTTAATTAGCTGTATGTGTGTATATGTGAAACTTTAAACTTAAGATGGGCTCTTTGGTTGTCATATTCAAAACTGTTTAACACTACTGTGTTAAATTGTATTGTATTTAAATTAAGGAGGGAAACTCAAAATTCAAATTCCCACATGTATATACGTGAACTGTCCACAAGACCGTGCATCCTGCTCAGTAAACAGGTGAATGTGTTCTCAACTGATAACTTTGAGTGCTGGTCCGTGTTTCATCCAATGATAAATTTTCTAAAAATAGGGGCGTGGGATTGTATGCGTGCAGCGGCAGCCAATCAGACACCAGATCTTGCTTGGAGATTCTGTGCCGCAGCCAACAGCTTCACAGTCTGATATCAGACAACTGTCAGCACTTTCTGATCGCAACTGATAGAGTGAACTGAGAGTCTCACGCAAGCGGTTTCTGAGTAGATGAACCAGTACAGAAGCAAATGCAGTGTACAAAACATGATTATTCATACACTGTAATATGAAATTGTATTTGAAAGACTGATATCCCTGTTTCTTTTCAAACACAGGAACTTTTAAAGTCAGACTACATACCCACAAGTCTGTCATGACAGACCCCGCGACTTTCATCCCTACACTAGTCCCAATGGGCCCAACTGTTCCAACTCTACAGAACTCACCATGGACTTTAAACAGTGACACCTGTAAGTGTATTTCTCTTAAGTCTGAATAATCATGGAACATTTTGTGCACTTTTATTTATTTATTTATTTATTTATTTATTTATTTATTTATTTATTTATTTATTTTTACCTAAAGTATTTATTTTTGTTATGAAGTCATTTGTAATAATAATAATAATAATAATAATAATTATTATTATTATTATTATTATTATTATTATTATTATTATTATTATTAGTTTTAGTTTTTAACTTTAAAATATCTTAAGAGGATGAGGTCTGAAATTCATTCATTCATTCATTAACACATCCTTCCTTCCATCCATCCATCCATCCATTATTATTATTAGTAGTAGTATTATTATTATTATTATTATTATTATTATTATTAACAATAATAATTGTTTTTAACTTCAGAATATCTTAAGAGGATGAGATCCGAAATGTATTTATTTATCTATTTATTAATTTATTGTTATTATTAGTAGTAATTTTTAACTTCAAAATATCTTAAAAGGATGAGATATTTTATTTATTTATTTACTTATTTATTTTTTTACTTTATTTACTCATTCATTGTTGTTATTGTTTTGTTGTTGATGATGTTATTGTTTTTAATTTCAAAATATCTGAGAGGGTGAGATCTAAAATTAACTAATTAGTTAATCAATTTGTTTGTTTGTTTTTAACTTCAAAATATCTTAAGATGGTGAGATCTGATTTGACAGGAAAGCAGAAAGATGGGAAAACTGAGTGAATGTAGAACTTGTGCTGGTGGTGTTTTGTGATTCTGGTCTGGTAGTTCTTTGTTCAGGTTGCCCTTTGATTTAACGCCTTTGAAAAGTGCACGATTGGTGTACGTACACAAGGCCTTTTCATGATACCCAGCTTTGAGCGAATATAACGTCAAGGCTGGTGTAAGTGTATTCAGAATGTGCGTTGATTCTTCAGACTGCTTGTGTGTGGATATAGCAGCTCAGGATCATGAAACAGGATCTACTTTTGTAACATAGATTAAAACTAAAATTACTTCCAGTTAATAAATCTATATCTGATAGGTTACGGCTGTGTAATATATTGAGTTTCTCCACAGTCTTTTTGTCTTCTTAAATGTCTTTGCGTCATCATGAAAAGCGAGGATACTGATTCAATACCTGTCCACTCGCTATTCATGCAAACAATACGTATTCGGCCATCGCTTTAGAAGGACTTTGGCCTGCGCTCTGACTGGCAGGAAAGTGGAGTGCCTGTATATTTTGCTGTGGTCTGAAAGATCTCCATGTTGAAGCAATAAAAGGCTTTTCTTCCAGTTGTATTCCTCCCTTTAGCCGTTATAGAGTGCCTCTCACTAAACAAATTTCACATCACTCTACCGCGCGGGCCGGCATAGAGCGAGCAATGTTTTGAAAGCTTGAGATTATTGGGCTGAAATGCATGCAGCAATTTACCGAGAGAGATGGAGAACGTTGTATAACAGTTATTTTGCGCTCACAAAAAGGACCATGACAATATGTACTAAAACCCCATTTGACCAGTAATTGTTTCTCAGGGGAGCTTCTGTAAAATAACGTTTGCATGGTATTTCCATGATAAAACTCATGCATTTGACAGCTAGTAATTAATTCAAGAGAAAATGTTGTCCAGAAAAGTTGCCTCAGATGTAATCAGTCAGGTGACTTTTTCAGTGTGGCTTTGAACAAGCTAAAACCTTTAGGCTTTATTCAGGCCAATTTGTGAGTGAATCGTTCATTCCTTTTCTGCGAATCATTCATAATTGTTCTGTGAATCATTCTAGTGTTTTTGTGAACCAGTCATTCAATCCAATTTGTGGGTTCTGTAAATCATTCAGACGTTTCTGTCAATCATTTTACCGATTTTGTGAACAAGTCATTCAGTCCAATTTGTTAGTCAATCAATGATTTTGCTGTGTGAATGAATCATTCAGTCCAATTTTGTGAATTATGTTGTTCAGAACTAGTCTGAACAAACTGATCAATTAGTTCTCAAATTGTTCGGAAAATGGACTGTATGATTCAGTCATGCAATGTTTGAAATGTTCACAATCCATACTGAATGATTCATTCGCAAATCTGTTGAGTGGAATCTTTCGTTGTGGGTGAAAAACTGATATTTTCTACTCCAACTGGTGTGTGTTAAAGATGAAAATTACCTCGTCCCCATGTTAAACAATTGAATAGTACTTAAAATCTTTGTCTTGTCTGTCCTGCCTTCAGATGTCTTGTAATGAACCTTCTCATTCTTCTGAATTCACAACGAAGTACATTTTATCTCCAGGCTGAGGTTAAAATGTCTTTGAGATTTATTGTTATTGTGCTTCTTCAGATCTGTCTTTTCCTCGCATGCCAAATCGATTGCAGGTAAACTAATCTACTTTTGAAGTCACCTGAATAAAGAAGCCCTCCAGACGAAAGCTTTTACGGTACATGCCAAGTGGACAGGGAATTGTGGGATTGCAGTCAATTGGGCCTGTCACGGTTTCCATGGTTGCCGTCTCCAGGGAGACACGAGATGAGAGAAGCATCCGTGCTGATATGGGTTCAGATGGCATGTGAATGGTCCTTAAAATCATTTACGCAATATGGATGTGGTATTTTTATGGTTTTATAAGGAATCCGCAGTACTACCCATCCATTCAAGGTTCAAGAGTTTCACGTAAATTTAGTTTTAAAGATTTCATTCACTGAAAATGGTTCAGTGATTCAGTGAGTTGTCAACTCAAGACCCAGTCGGACCAATTCAGTTGGATCTGTGAAGTGTTCAGTATGGTTTGTGAATGTATCATTCAGTCAATTTCACGAACAAATTGTTCAGTCGTTTGATAAACAAGTCTTTTTGATTTGTGAGTGAATCAAATTCATTTGGTGAATGAATCATTTACACCAGATCTGTCAGTCATTCTGGGCTCGTTCTGGGAATCATTCTATCATTTCTGTATAACATTCAGCTCAATATGTGAGTGAATCAACTTGTGTGTTCGATGAATGAATCATTCAGATTTGTTCTATAATTTTTGTAAACAGGTCATTCAATCCAATTTGTGAGAAATTAATCATTTTGTTTGATAAACAAATCATTCAGACCATTTCTGACTTCATTTTTGTGAAGTCATTCAGTCCAATTTGTAAGTGAATCGTCCATTTTCTGAATTCTGAATAAATCATTCAGTCCAGTTCTGTGAATCATTTTATTGTTTTCGTGAACATTTAGTCCAGTTTGTGAGTGAATCAATCAATTCATTTGGTGAATATATCATTCAAACCAGAACCAGATTCATTGAAAAGATTTGACTTAAATAAATGATTATTTCACAAATTACACACTGTTACCAATGACGTATAATATTAAGATGTTAATCCCGATGGATAATATCAAGTCCCGCCTTTTTTGCCGTTTATTGGTATTGACTGGTCTAGAAGATTGATCAAGTGAACTACAAGATGGTGGACTTCGAAGGATCACTGTTTAGCTGATTAGCATGCTCATGTTAGCATTCTGCTACCAAAAAGCATCTTCGCCATTGACTTTTATTCAAACTGTTTTCTTGAGAACTTCAGTTGGCTTTTGATCTCACAGCTCAAGATAGTTGTTAGCAAAGGATTCGGAGGAGCTTAAACCTTCTTGGTTGTCCTGGTAGGCCACGTTTGGTTGGTTAGGGTTGATCAGGGCTACCGTGTTCTAAAAACCAGATTGACTGCCGTAAGCTAGTTTGACTTTGGACCAATGTCGATAAATTCGCCAATTTTCCGCTGAGAAAGACAAGACAGAGAAAGCTTTAGGGAATTTAACATTTCCACCACTGTCATGAACTTGGAAGGACACAGCCCAAGGTAGGGTTACGAACATAGCAAAGAGGTTCACACATTCACTGAAAGAGGACCAGAGGCATTAGACGACATGAGCATTCACTTTAGTACGATACTCGAAAAAAAGAGTGAAAAACTCAAGTGTGGGATGAGATTTCCTCTCCTGTTGGCACTTTCTTCTCACTTAGCGCGAAAGCCGCGCATACACATTTTATCTTGTGTGAAAGGGAGATAGGATAGGGACAGGAAGTAGATACAGAGTCACAGTTCTTCTGTTGTCATACAGGCAGAAAATGATCGGCATGGAGTGATCTGGTCAACACGACCACACTCCCGCAGGAACAATAATAGCCTAGGAGTGCAGAAGTAACCTATAGCGTGCTGTACGGTGGAAACTCAAACATGCTGCTAGAGCAAACAGACATGATTGTAAGTGTGTGCGCTACAGTATCTCTCTCTGATACACACACACACACACACACACACACACACACACACTGTGCGCGTCAGATTAAGTGGGAGTGTCGGTTTATCGTGGGCTCTCAGGGAGTCACGGGCGCTGAGCTGGAGGACTCACACAATGTGTCTTGCAGGCCTGATAGCAACGTCCTCGGCACTACGTGCTCCAGTCTTAATGTCCAAAAGTCTGGGACCACTAGAGTAAATACTTAAATACTTCTGTTTGCATTTGTGTAAATGTGTATATATATATATATATATATATATATATATATATATATATATATATATATATATATATATATATATATATATATATATATATATATATTAGTGTTGTCAATTGATTAAAAAAAATTATCGCGATTAATCGCAAATTTAAAATACTAGGATTTACCTGTAAATGTGTTGAAATAAAGAAATGCATGACAATCTAGTTTAAGGAAACAGAACCTTTCACACCTCCGCCAGGTACGAGACATAATCCTTATTATTCTTTTATCATTATTCATTTGTTTTTATTCAGCCATTATCAGCCTTTATACTGGCAATAAAACGTTTACCAAGCCACATCGCTTCAATCCCAGTATACATTTACCCAACTATTATCAAAAGTATTTCTAAATAATTACAACAAAACATTTTCTTGCGACCTTTACATGAAGTATTATGACAAAATGCATTATGAAGAAGAATTGGACCTGTTCTGCAGGTGCATTAGAGCTAATATTTGCATCATGCTACATAAGACAATTTATGAGATTAATAGAGATTAATAGTGTTTTTAACAACTTCCTTTTGCAATCACATATGGAATTTGGTCATTTACTGTTGTAAAATATGCTATGAAATATGCATATAAGCATATAAAATATGCTTTTTTTATCGCTGTACAAATTAGCATTTCAGATGTACACATTCATTATAGTTATGAAAATATCCAAATCTCAAGAAAATTACATACAATGCGTTAAAATTTTTAGATTAATCGCATGCATTAATGCATTAACGTTGAGCTCTAATATATATATATATATATTATTGACATCATTTGAGTGAAAGGGTATAGAAAAACTGTCAATGAAATTTATAATTTTTTAGCATATATATTCATAGTGTCCTAATTATTGAGGGTGTGATGACATTAAAACCATGATGGCCTTTGACCTTTCTTAGATTTCTATACAAGCCATTTTGATATCGCAGTTTGTCTATTATTTACGTCTAGTCTTTTTTTTTTTTTTTTTTTTTTTTTTTTTACAAATCTTTTAAGTGAACTAATCTTTTAGGTGAACAAATTTTAAAGTCAATGGACAATTTAGGTGAACTGATCTTTAAATCTTGGGTCTTCTGGGTTCGAAAAGTCCAACATAAATTCAACACGGTGAATTGTTAGTTTCTAAATAAATGTATTTTTAACCAAATCTTTTCAGTGAATGGATCTTTTAAGTGAATGAATCAGTGATTGAATGAGTCATTGACTGAATGAGTTATTTCAGTGACTCACAAATGGTCACCAAACAAATCAATAAACAAATCAGAATGAATCCTTTTAGTAAAAAGATTCACAAAGGTTAATAAAAATCTGCACCAATATTTTTTTTTTTTTATATGGCAGTTTACGTACAACATAAATTCAGCATGGTGAATAGTTTTAAATGTTTTAGAAATTAATCTTTTAAGTGATCTTTTATTCCTTGCGATTAAATGGTATATTTGTTCTTTTTTTCTGTAAAACGTGTTTTTTTTAATGCAGTCTCAGACATATGGACCCATGTGTCTTCATTTCCATTACGTCACTGATGTGCCTACAAGAATAGGTTTCAGAGTCTTTATCCAAAATCCCACTGTACTCTTGTCTTCTGCCGTCAATGAGAGCAGTGACAGCAGGAGAAAGAGACAATGGCATGTTTCCGTTGCATTCTGGGATGCGAGTAGACAGGCGTGTTTGGAGTAATTGACTGTGCCATGCATCTTCAAGCAGCACAACTGAAGCTCTGGCGGATATTAAAATCGTCATTGTTTATTTTTAAAGACATAAACCGCATTTGCAACACATTTAACCATTTATTTATAATTTTACTGATTAAAAAAATGGGGGAACAGGGTTTTTTTTTTCTTTAGAAGCATATTTTTATGCATGTATTTTATTATTTATTTTATACTTGTTTTATCCATTTTCTTTTGTCTGTTTGTTTGTTTATTGATTGATTGATTGGATGATTTTTTATCAATTTTGATGAATAACACCAGGGACATTTATTTAAAACAAAATAGAATTGAATTAGATTTAATGTTGATTTTAAAACACATTGTTACTAGTAGCCAAATGCTTCATTTACATATTCCCGCAACACTCAATTCCAAATATAATTCAGTTAGGGTTAGGGTTAATTCAGTTGCTCTCAATGTGCCGGAATGAAACTCCTGCATAAGAAATCCCTTACAAAAATGTACAAAAAAGCCCTCCTTCAATCGCTTTGTCTCATTAGCTAAAAATGAAACATGCAATTACAGTAAGGTTTGGTCCCACTACAGCTTCACTATCAAATCAAATGAAATGTTCTCACACATGCACACAGGAAATAAAAACGTTCTTCACCTTTTGCTTCCAATTTATTCACAGGGACTTTTTTTTTTTTTTTTCCTGAAATGTGCATCTTAATTATTCTGTTTTGAATTTGCCAAGAGAATGAATGCAGAATGAATCACTACATGGTTTCCCTTTGAAAGTTCTTCGTGAAACCAACTCACGTTAATTTCAGGTATGAGCTTTGAGGTGTTAATTTGTTTATTATAGATACTACAAGAATTTAAAAAAAAAAAAAAAAAAAAAAAAAATATATATATATATATATATATATATATATATATATATATATATATATATATATATATATATATATATATATAATAAAAATATATATATTAAATATATATATATATATATATATATATATAATAAAAAATCAAATGCTGCCAATTTAAAATACATTTTTATTTTGTTCTATTGGGAGTTTTGTAAATTGTGTAAAATATGCAGATTAGAACAATTTGTAGCTATGCGAGGCATGTAAAGCATGACAAATTTTCATAGTGTGTAATTAGTGCTGTTGAAAATTTATTTAATTTTTATTTTTTTTTAATGTAATCAACTCGGTGTTTGATTTCAAAAGAATTTAGCAAAATATTTAAAATTAATTTGTTTGTGTAAATGATCAAGGCTTTGTTATTTTTAAGATAAAATGGCCAATAAAAAAGGGAATTTACAAATATATTATGATATTGCTAAAATTGTAATATAATTTTAATAATAACGAAATATAATAATATAAAAATATCAATAATATTATAATTTAATTATTATATTATGTGTCACATTTTTGCCTGTAGTATTTCCCTGCATGTAAAGTTTTTTGCAGTATATTCATTTATCAGAACACAACTTTTTCTTCACTTTTTCAAAACGTGGCTTGTGGAAAACATCACACATTTTTTTTTCTTCCCATTCTTTCAGAAATATTTTTTTTTCTTCCCTAGAGCGGATGTGTTGAGTGTTGAGGGAATATTGACGACAAGCTTTCTTATCAGGCCAAGAGGTTTTTTTTTTTTTCTTTTTTTTTCTTTTTCTTTTTTTTTTTTTCTTGGTAGCAGCAGCAGAAAAGTAGTTTTGCAGGAAGGTAATTTCATTCAGTGTTCACGCTCTCGACCCCTCGCTGAAACTCACATCGGTCCATGGATCTCTGGAGATCGTCAACACGCCACTGGAACCAGTTTCCAGAAACTATAACCCATGCTATACTGAGACAGCTGCTTATCATAATTTTCAGAAAGCAAACAACATGCTACCAGAGTGTGAATAATATGATGGGCTCTGAAGTAAGTTTTCATTTTACATAAATACAGAGCAGATATGTAAAATTTAGGTGGTCAGAGTTCATATTTATATTCGGTGCAAAATAGACACAAACAGAAGTCATGAATGTCTAAGGTCTCCATAGCAACAATATGCACTTCATGAGCACATTTTGTTATTATCTGTTGGCAAATTGGTAAATATGCATTGGTAAAACAAGCCAAGGACTGTTTATTACTTACCTTTAATATATTAACCATATTATAGAAAGTTTATTTTATTGATTTTTTTTTTTCAGAAAAGAAAGAAAGATTTTTCCCCAAAGACATAAAATATAAAATGTAAATAAAATTATACAAGCACAACTTTATCACATAATTCTTATATAAATAATATAATTTAATCTTAATCTAAATTTATGGATTTCAAAATTACTTTAGTAAAATATTTTAAAAATCTACTATTATTATTATTATTATTATTATTATTATTATTATTATTATTATTATTATTATTATTAATTTATATTTATTATTTAAATGTAAATTTTACGGTTTTATTCACATTTAATTTTTTATGTTGAGGGAATCTTCTTTTTTAAAAAATGTGAATGCATAATTGTATTATTGCAGAATACTTTAATCAATTATTAAATTGATAAAGTATATAATAAACTGTAAAATATTATTATTGCCATCATTAAATAATATTTATACATTATTAAATTATAATTCAGTTTATTTTATATTATTTATTCAAATTTTATATATTTTTTTTTATTATTTATTTTAGGTTTTTCTTTAATTATTTTTACTTTACTTATTTACTTATTTTAAGATCAAATGAAAATTTCCATATATGCAGTCTGCTTTGAAAGTGAACTTTTTTTTCTTTTCTTTTCTCAATATCTCTAAATTTCATAAAATGAAAGCTACTATAGCAAGTAGCCTTGATATAAACATAGACTTATTTGACAGAAGAAGGCAGTCTGACATGCTTAGCTTCACTATGAGAGACTTTTCCAGTTACATCTGACTGGGATCATCTGTCAACGGCAGCCTAGAGTAATGCTTTAATACAGCAAAATACCCAAATAACCCACCTGAAGCCTCCTCTGCCCTGTTACCCTCTCTCTGGTTCTCCCTCTCTTCCACTACAATAGCACCCTACTGAGGGCACGTAGACCAAATCAAAGCTCGTAGCGCCCGTCAGCGCTGACGAACACATCTGACATCTCCGACGCAATCATGCGTTTGATCAGCGTGTACGTTAGTGTATGAGCACGGTAATGAAAGCAGGAGCTGGCGTGTCCGTTCTCTCAGGGCAGGTGTCTGGGGAAATGCTGCGTGTCTCCTGGTGAGACGTCTCCGTGTTTTCGTGCTAGGCTGGAAAGGGCTTTGACAGGTGGAACATGCAGACGTAGACTTTCTGAATCATTTTGCGATTTATCATAGAAGAAGAGCTCTCTGATTAAGCGCGGGTTCAGTTTTAAAGGAACAGTTCGCCTGTTTTAATCACCTTAGAGTTCTAAGATCTTAAGTCTTCCTTTTGAATCATTTAAGGTGATTGCTTTGAATAATTTCAGTTTCTCACTGAATCAATTTGAGTCATTTTAGATGATCACTTTGAATAAATTAATGCAGTTGATTGAGATGTTCAGGGTTGTCACTTTGGGCCAGATTTGTCACTTTGGGCCAGATTTACAAACAACTTAGTAAACCTTTTGGCGTTAAAATAGTACTGTCAGGAATCAGGATTTACTAAAGATGCACAGCGAAGAATTAGCGCTGAAAAGGCGTGGACACAGTTATTTTTGGGCCTGACCTTATTGAATATGCATTTGTAGGAGTTTCCCTTTCAGACGCAAAATTTATGGGAAGAGAATATTAAAATGAATCACGCAACGCGATTTATAATGGTTGCGCTCGTCAAATTACTATTTGTACCATTATTTAACGCCCAAAAAAAGCATGTCTTAAACTATTTTGCGCTTGAAATGGCTGCATTTTTTGTTGCTAGAGGAGGCACTGCAGAGAACAGAGAGAGCGTGATAAAAGGGAGAGGATTTTTTCCACATGTATTAGGCTAATTTATTTGGAATGCCAGAAGAACACATTATCCGAATCCAAAAATATCCTTATGCTAATTTGCACTGCGCTTGGAAGTTTGCATTGGTCATTGTGGAAATGAGATGTTGCTTGTTTTCTTTGCATTGTCAGTAAATCACTTGCTGAAATTTCCATGCCCATCGGCACTGTTTTGGAATTGCGCTCTCGCGCTAAAGTGCCCTGTTTAGTAAATCTGGCCCTTTGAGTCATTTCCTGGAGTCTCATTGAATCAATCAAGGTGTTCACTGAGTCATTTAATTTTGAATCTTTAAATGTAGCCACTTTGATTTACCAAAGATAATTTAAGGGGGTTATTTTGAATCACTTTGAATCATTCAATCTGGTTATTTTGACACATTTGAAATGGTCATTTGAGTCACTCTGGATGGTTACTGAGTGGTCACTTTCATTCATTAAGGTGATCACATTGAATCATTTATGGCAAGAACTTTGAATCATATCTAGTGGTCATTTTGAGTCATTCAAGGTGGTCTCTGAGTCTGTTTAAGTGCTCCACTTTGAATTGATATCACTTTAGTATAGGACCAAATGTCACTATTAACTAGTTGCTTATTAGCTTGCCTATTATTAAAATATTGGCTGTTTATTAGTACTTATAAAGCATATATTCTGCATGACCATATTCTACAACCCTAATCCTACCCAATACCTAAACTTAACAACTACCTGACTAACTACTAATAAGCAGCAAATTAGGAGTTTATTTAGGCAAAAGTCGTAGTTAATAGGGAGAATTTAACATTAAAATAAAGTGTGGCCGAATTATTCAAAGTGGTCATTTTGAGTCATTTAACGTAGTCACTTGAGTCATTTAAATATTTGCTTTGAATCATTTAAGATGATCATTTTAAGTGGTTGTTTTGAGTCAGAATTATCATTTAAGGCAGTCGTTTTGACGCATTCAGGGAGGTCAGTGTATTATTTAATGCAATCACTGTGAATTATTTAATGCAGCCAAACTGAGTTGTTAGAGATGGTCACTCTGAATCATCAAGTTAATCACTTTGAGTCATTTAAGGGGGATATTCTGAATCATTTAGGGTGATTACTTTGAATCAATTAAGGTGGTCATTTTGAGTGATGTAATATGGTCAGCTGAGTCATTTGGGATGGTCACTGATTCATTCAAAGTTGTCACTCTGAGTTGTCATTTAGGGTGATTACTATGAATTATTTACATGATCACATTGAATCAAAGTTTTAAAAAGTATTTAAAGTGGTCACTGAGTCAATCAAAGTGGTCCACTTTGAATCATTTAATATAGTCACTGAGTCATTTAACTGGGTCACTTTGAATCATTTAAGGCAGTCAATGAGTCGTTTAAAGTGGTCACTTAGAGTCAATTAAGGCAGTAACTGAGTTTAAGATGCTCACTTTGATCCACTACAAGAGGTCATTTTGAACCATTTGTGTGATCACTTTGAATCATTTAATACAGCCACTTTGAGTTGTTTAAGGTAGTCACTGTATCATTTAAGGTGATCACTTTGAGTAATTTAATATGATCATATAATCATTTATTTATAAATCATTTAATACGTTCACTTTTAATTCTTCAAAGAGGAGTTTTTGGTAGTCATGTAAAGTAGTCACCTTGAGCCATTGAAATGGAGTCATTTTGAATTATTTGTTTAGTCAACTTTGAGATGTTCAAGGTAGTCAGTTCATTTACGGTGTTCGCTTTGAGTCATTTCATTCAGTTTAATGGCAGCCAGCCAGTTTGGGGTCACTTTTTACAATTTCATTTCAAGGTAACTTCAAGCTGTTAAAGCAGGTTAGTCAACACGTTTTCTGTCACATCTCCTCGTTTGAGAATGTACCCATTGTGTCTCATTATTAATTGAACTGCTTCAGAAATAATCGACCTAATTTGGGCCGCATGTACGGTAAGTCCACTTAAAAAAGCCTGAATGAGTCATTCTGTCTTTTTCTTTTACATTGTACCAGAGTTAATGAGAAAAGGAGAGCATCTGTCAGATATGTGGAGCTCAGTGCCCCAGAAGTACCGCCAGTGTGTGTCTATATATGTGTGTAATTGAGTATGTTTGCCTGTGTGAGCTCTGTGCCCCAATAAGACCAGCTGTAGATTTCAAGGTCTCTACACTGGCACATAGCGCTACTGTATGAGGCCCTCAGAGATCCAATGAGACGCCTCGACGTGCCACAGTGACAGCTGGGAAAATAATGGCTCAGATAAATTAATAAACTGCTAGAAGAAAGAGAATGCATCTAAATCAGGACATGCCTCATATGATGAGCTTATATGCTTTATTAAAAGCGTGCTGCACTTGTCTATTAAAGAGAAAGCAGGTAGTAACAAGAACCATGATGATGGTGGTTTTGGGTTCATATCTGTGAGAAATCAAAGACAGACATTACTTTTTCATTGATTCTTTGCTGTTTTGAGGTGCAAGGAATCATGGGATACTGTTCAGAATAAAAGATGAAATCTCTCAGCACTACTGTCATCTCATATCGAGCTCATTACACTGAGAATCTTCACCGACTCTCTCTAATTGTCATTTCCCATTTAAACATGTCAAAACATAGCAGAGCAGACATCGTTAGCGTTAGCAGTCATGAACCTGAGTACATGGATTCCTGGCGCAGCTTTTTGTGTTAAATTAGATCTCGCCGCAATGACACGTTGTGCTTGCGACACTCAGATGGCTCAAACGTGTTGATGCTAGGGAACTATATTCAGAAACAGCTCTCGTCAGTAAGGCTACAACGAATTGTTCTCACAGTGTACATAACGAACATGATTCCTGTGAGAAGTTACTCTTGGTAAGCACAGAGAAATCATAGCAATGTGCTAAAACCACTCGAGTCACCCTTACAACCGCATGTGTGCTAAATCTGGTCAAATATTGTCAGAATGCATTAGCATCCAAATATCGTAGAAACTGATTAATGAAGCAATAAAATAACTCAAAACACTTGCAACTGCACATAGTGTGGTAAAAAGTCAGAGCACACTAGAAACCAAACCGCAATGTGCTGAAATCACTATGAACTAGTATTGGGAAAAAATTGCCAGAATAATTGAAGAATTGGCTAAAACACATCTCCTCCATCTTTATTTGACCCTCTAACTCTAGCACTCTCTATTCTAATTCTATTCTTTAAAAAAAAACTTGCCCCTTTTAGACTTGCACTCTATTCATTTACTAACTGCTTGTTTTCTTATAAAATAAAAAAATGAACACTAGCTTCTCCTATTCTTTTTGTGTTCTATCTATTTGTTTTCTTTTATTTATTATACAATTAACAAAAAGCAAAAAAAAAAAAAAAAAGCCCTCTAATACTAGCTTGCTCTATTCGCTTTCTATTCTATCTGTTTTCTTTTTATTTATAATGCAATTTTTTTTTTTTTTAAATTGCTACATGTATTGCATTAGGCTAACTGAGACTTGTCATAGCACTTGCATATTACTCTTTTGTTGATTTTGATTGTTTCCATGATCCTCATTTGTAAGTTGCTTTGGATAAAAGCGTCTGCTAAATGACTAAATGTAAATGTAAATAAATATATTAGCAGCCAATTAGACTTGCGCTAAATACAATCAAGACACTCACAACTGCATATGCGGTAATTGTATAGTCGTGCAGTTGCATAGTGATGCATTAAATCCACTCAGAACACACTAGCAACTGCGTATGCGTTAAATCTGCTTAGAACACACTAGCACCTGAGTATGCGTTAAATCTGCTCAGAACACACTAGCAGCTGTGTATGCGTTAAATCTGCTCAGAACACACTAGCAGCTGTGTATGCGTTAAATCTGCTCAGAACACACTAGCAGCTGTGTATGCGCTAATTCCGCTCAGAACACACTAGCAACTGCTTATGCGCTAATTCCACTCAGAACACACTAGCAACTGCGTATGCGCTAAATCTGCTCAGAACACACTAGCAACTGCTTATGCGCTAATTCCACTCAGAACACACTAGCAACTGTGTATGCGCTAATTCCGCTCAGAACACACTAGCAACTGCTTATGCGCTAAATCTGCTCAGAACACACTAGCAACTATGTATGCGTTAAATCTGCTCAGAACACACTAGCAACTGCGTATGCGCTAAATTCGCTCAGAACACACTAGCAACTGCTTATGCGCTAATTCCGCTCAGAACACACTAGCAAGTGCGTATGCGCTAATTCCGCTCAGAACACACTAGCAACTGCTTATGTGCTAATTCCGCTCAGAACACACTAGCAAATGCTTATGCGCTAATTCCGCTCAGAACACACTAGCAAATGCTTATGTGCTAAATCCGCTCAGAACACACTAGCAACTGCGTATGCGCTAAATCCGCTCAGAACACACTAGCAACTGAGTATGCGCTAAATCCGCTCAGAACACACTAGCAACTGAGTATACGCTAAATCCACTCAGAACACACTAGCAACTGCTTATGCGCTAAATCTGCTCAGAACACACTAGCAACTGCGTATGCGCTAAATCCGCTCAGAACACACTAGCAACTGAGTATGCGCTAAATCCGCTCAGAACACACTAGCAACTGCGTATGCGCTAAATCCGCTCAGAACACACTAGCAGCTGCGTATGCGCTAAATCCACTCAGAGCACACTAGCAACTGTGTATGCGCTAATTCCGCTCAGAACACACTAGCAACTGTGTTTGCGCTAGATCTGCGCAGAACACACTAGCATTTGCATAGTGATGTGCTAATTCCACTCAGAACACACTAGCAATGATATAGTGACCCAGCAGGCACAAAACAGGCACACAAAGTCATAAGACATTGATATTTGGTTAAATTTCGGTTGCGACGTCGGGTGACCAATATTCAACATAAATTCAACGTCTAATGTCAATGTTAAAATGATGTCCAATACTGACGTCAGCTGACGTTGAGATTTAGTTGTTTTTAGGTTGTGCAACCAAAATCCAACGTTAAGTCAACGTCAAATTGACGTCAAATATTGACGTCAACCCGATTTTCATTTTCAACCAAAATGCAACGTCTGTCCGACGTCATGTGCAACGTCAACCTGACGTTACATAGACGTCTGGTGCCTGCTGGGGATGCATTAAATCTGCTCAAAACACACTAGCAACTGTGTATGCGCTAATTCCACTCAGAACACACTAGCGATCGCATAGTAAGTAGCAAAATCTACTTAAAACAACTACCAACCGTATAGCAATCCTCTAAAACCACTCACAACACACTAGTAACCATATAGAAATTTACTTAAACCATTCACACCCTTGCAACTGCAAAGCAACACCCACAACACCCTTGTTTTGACAAGTTTTGCATTTGCACCATTTTTTTAAGCAGCCATAGGTGCTGATTAATGTTATGCTAAGCACCGTAGCTCTGCTGATCGAATCCAAGAACTGCAGTTTTGTGATCAGAGCCGAGAGTTGGGTTTTGTTGTGAGCAACTGATCCTCAGTGTGTCTTTTAGCTCGACTGTTGACAGTGTCGACATAGACAGGAATATTATATTGTTATATTTGACACCAGCTGAAGTCTAGGCAGGAGTCGTCATGAAGTATGTCATTCTGAAAACATTTTCTGCACTGGAGAAAGAGTTCTGGCACACATCACAGTCTCCTGCTCGGCTAAGTGAACAGTTGTGTTCTGGTGATGTCATGGGTGCAAAGGGCCTTTTTAAGTGACTGATTCTGTGGCCAGTTGTTTTTTGTTTTTTTGTAACTGAATATAAGAGTCACTGGGGATAGTGCTTCATTCTCTATAAGCTTATTTTCACTCAGTGTGCTTGGAACACTGCAAAATTATTTTTATATATATTTTCTTATTTTCATAGGCATGTTTTTCAGTCCAAAATGTCTAAACGTGCTTCAAAAAAAAAAAAAAATTAAAAAAAAAAAAAATTACTTGAAAGCAAAACTGTAAGTTGGTAAAAAGAATTTGTTGAATTAAGTGTATTTTCATTTATTTTTATTTTTGGCAAACTTTTTCAAACAGTTTTTATAGGGTTTATGATTAAAATGCCATGAAATTATTTAAATGTTAAGTTAACTTTAAAATATTTTGACATTTCTGCTGATAAAATTGTCAGGAATGATTATTGCGACTGATATTCAGGTTCATGATGGAAAACAGAAGGACAAGCTGTGGAATCTTGTTCCTGCCACAGGGTAAAAAAATTTGAAATAAAAATAAGTAAAGGTCATTGTGACTTTTTATCGTACAATTCAGATTTATTTTTCTTGCAATTCTGAGCTTGTTTCTGGCAATTTTATGTTTATATGTTTATATCTCACAATTCTAAATAAACTCAAAATTGCTAGAAAAAAAAACTCAATTTTGAGTAATTCAGAGATTTTTCTCAGAATTGAGAGCTTTATATCTATATTCTCAAATTGAGTTTGTATTATAAGATATAAATTTAGAATTGCAAAATACAAACTCGCAATTCTGAGAAAAAAATCTGAATTGCGAGTTCATATCCTGCATTTCTGAATTCATATCTCGGAATTCTGAGAAGAAAATGATCTTTCTCAGAATTATGAGGGAATAAATCTGAATTGTAAGGAAAAAAAGTCACAATTACGGTTTTATTTCCTGGTGAAAACGGGCTTCCATAGCGAGCTGTTTGCATTGCATTGTAGGACTCAATGTTGAGTGCAATTCGCTATTATGTTCTGGATATTATGAACATATTGCCATATTGTGGACAGTTTACATAGTATACTATATACTGCAGGAAGAGTAGTATGCTATACTGAAGATAGCTCAAGACTTAGTATTCTAAGTAAAAATTATGTATCTCAGTGCTTTCAGTTACTGGGGTAAGAAATTAAGCAACACCTCTCCAAAATGTCTTTGACAAATATGATTTTAGACTGTAATGTTTTGAAAACACTTCAGCACACACAAACCTGCAGAACATCCATGGTTTCTAGAAGCTGGTTTCTCAAGAGCTCGAACACCCCACCCTAAAATATCTCAAAATGTTCAAAAATAAGTTAATTTCATGCCCACCACCTGGCCAGTTATTCCAACCAGATACCGCTCCTGCTCAATTTCCTGTCGAAACCTGCAGCGCGGCTGCGTATTTGAAGCGAGCATGCTATAGAAAAATCACACCTCCTGTCCACACCTGTGAGGGCTACAATAATAGCATCTGAACCCATGCTGTGGTCGGCAGATAAACCAACCCAGCGTGTTGAGGTTTGTGCAAATGTTTGGCAAAAAAAGTGCAGGAAGAGAGAGGGTGTTGCTATTTCAAATAGGATGCTGTAGTTCAAGACTTGTTATTTGACACAGTTTTTGAACATTATTTTGTGATGAATATATAATTAATTAATTTATTAATTTATACTTTTCTATTTACACATATCTAGATATATTTTATATCATTTATGATTTTAGTAAAAACTGTATTAGTAAGTATAGAATGCAGTATAGAATAGTGTATACAAAGGCATAAATTAAATACATTATCTATCTATCTATCTATCTATCTATCTATCTATCTATCTTTATTTACTGCCAGTTTATTTGTCAATCCATTCATTTCCACTTATTTATTTTTACTTATTTTTTAGTGTGTGTGTGTGTGCGTTTATATTGCGTAAGTCTATAAAGACAGTATGTTGAATTACGTTAATTTTTTTACAGATTTAAATAGGTTTTTGTTTTAAAAATGGCAATGGGTTTCTTCATATAATATCGGAAAACACATTTTACTATTTTATGCAAGTTTGCTTAAAATTAAAATGTACTATGTTAAAAGGTTAGTTCATCCAAAAATGAAAATTCTGTCATTAATTACTCACCCTCATGTCGTTCCAAACCTGTAAGACCTTCATTCATCTTCGGAACACAAATTAAGATATTTTTGATGAAATCCGAGAGCTCTCTGACCCTCCATAGACGGCAACACAACTGCAATGTTCCCAGGTCCAGAAACTTAGCAATTGGTAAAATAGTCCTTGTGACATCAGTGGTTCAACCATAATTTTAGGAAGCTACAAGAATACTTTTTGTGCACAAAGAAAACAATAATAACGTTATAAGCACGTAATAAGCATGCGCATGCTGAACATAAACAATGCTGATTATGTTGATTACGTTCTGGGGTACTCTCCAAAATGGCAGAAGATTGTAACTCGGGGAGAAGAATTATTGAATAAATTATATTATTATTGTTTTCTTTGCGCACAAAAAGTATTCTTGTAACTTCGTAAAATTACGGTTGAACCACTGTTGTGGACTATTTTACCAATGTCCTTGCTACGTTTCTGGACCTGGGAACATTGCAGTTGCATTGCTGTCTATGGAGGGTAATAGTGTTAATAGTGAGTATGTATGTACAGTATGTTAGCTTAGCTGTTTTGTTGTGCATGTGCGCTAGCGTGGAAAGAAAAAGTCACTTTCATCTCTCTGAGGAAAATATTACAGCTTCTTTAAGCTTTTTTTCTCAACCAATCATCTTGTCATTTTGATTTATCTGAAGTGTGTATCTCCCTGCATGAGTTTGTGTGAGAGGGAGAGCGAGAAACTATTAGGTGATAGTTTTATGAGGAGAACGGAGGGGGTACAAATGACTTCCACGGGGGATGAACTTATGGCTCTGTCCTATAGCTCTATTTAATTTCTCACCGTCTCCCTCTCTGTGTAAGAGTGGAAGTTGCGCATTAATACGCTTTAAATTATATCAGGTCCATTTCTCAGAGACTAATGCTAATGCTAATGTAAACATTTACAAAGCGGCTGTTTTAATATCGCTACACCCAAAATCCACTTTCATTCAGTAATTTGGGAGAATGTTTTATACAACTTAAGCTCTATTGCCACAGAAACTCATTTTGTACCTCAGTTTACCGAAATCAAACAAAAATTGTGTTTACAGTGTAATGGGGCGAGGAACTGTATCAAGTAAACGCTGAAGTACAGAGGAAATTCACCTGAAACAGCTCTTTAAAATGACTACCGTGCGCTCGACTGCTGATTTAGCACAGACAGTGCCTGGCTAAGCTATATTGTGGGTTTTAGTACTTAAATAATGCATTTTAAAGTTGTGTGGCTGTTCAGTAAAGTTATTTTGAATGTATAGCCGCAATATTTAAGCTGCTTATGTAAACTTGGCACTAGCATGTTAAAATTGCTAACTAGCATTGTTTGTGCAAAGTTGTTCCCAGTATTTCATATCCTGTCATGACCTGCCATGTAAATCTGCAAACTTTTGTATGATACATAATTATATCGCATAGGTATAGCAAAGTTAACCTGTCTACAAAAAGTAGCTTGTTCAAGGGTGAACTATTTTTATTTTATTTTAATTTTTTTGCGAAATTTTACTTTACAGCTCAATTTTACAGCTTAAATTTTTAGTAAAGTTTATTTTTAAATTAAACTTTTAGACAAACATTGAAATATTAAGGAAAATTAACCTGAATAAGCTCTTAAAAATGGCTAAATAGCTCTAGACTACAACTTTTATTTGCATCTTGCTATTTTAGCGCTAATAGCAAATCGCTAAAATAGATTACAGGTTAAACACTGCATGCTAAAGTTTTTTTTGTGCAATTTTTTTTTTTATTAAAATAACTTTACAGCTCAAATAACATTTCAGTGCATAAGAATAATATTTTTTATTAAGTTGATAAATGTAATTTTTAGGTGAACATTGAATGTTACATTTAACTTTACAGCTTAACATGTTTTTGTGAATATTTTTTACAATTTTAATTTCTTTCAAGTTTATTTCTAAATCACATTTTTTAGGTAAACATTGAAGTAGTTTTTTTGTTGTTGTTGTTGTTGTTGTTGTTGTTGTTGTTTTTACATGAATCAGCTCTTTTCAACAAAATAAAACTCTCTAGGATGAATTGCTTCATTGACATCTGTTGTAAATGTATTACTGCATATGCAGCATTTGTTTGTTTTTATCAGTTAAGCGATTAGTGGTAATTGTCGCAGATATTAAACTTGTACTGAACCCAGAACGCTCTTTTAAATGCGGTCTGCACACACATATACAATCTTGCTCTTACACATATTCATTAAATTTCTCTTGGTGCTCCTGATGGGTGATTGTTTACTTCCATTACCCTTGATGGCAATAACAGGTGGTTCTCGACCCATGTGCCAGGAACCTCCCGCTAACATCACTCGCTTCCCATGACACACTGCGGCCCTGAGCTCATTAAGAAAAGTCAAAGAACTGATCTCACCGCAGAAACAGCCCGCAATCTTCTTTTTGCTTTTAAACAAAACAATTAAAAGCAAAAACTTTGTACTTTCGGCTGACCTGGAGCATTGATGCACTTTGCAATTCGATATTATGAGCTTCCAGTGACTGTAAACCCTTTGTTTACTTTTGTATAAACATCTAAGCATAGTTATTAGTTGTAATTATCCTCAGAAGGATCTAAACAAAATACTTTCTTGCCAACTCAAACAACTACCTAACAAGGTTGAAGGGAAAAATGCTCAGATATGTCCATTAGCAAGAAAAACTAGTGGGGAAGGAAGCTCTCTTTTGGTTTTTCCCGGCAGGTTAGGACTCTGTCAACAGTCCTGGTGCGTGATATTTTTATGTTAGCCAACCTCTGTAAGCGGCAGAAACTCACCGGCCGTGTGTGTACTTGCTATACGGCCACTGTCGTTCTTATTTCTTACATCTATCAATTCCTACTTCACTTTATAAATAAGAAATATGTTTTTCTCATCTTTCCATTTCAACTCTTATGTAAGAAATGGAATAACCAGAAATGGAAAGACAGCGAGTCTTAAAAGTCATTTGGAGCCATTTCCCCACTAACGGGAAAAAATACATCAATAATACAATAAAGCCTTAAAAACCAATGCAACCAATTTCAGCACAGAGGATTCGAATTCTGTAAATGTTGGGGCATTTTATATTGATGGGCCATTAAAAACCAACCCAGCACTTGAGGGAAAAAAAAATTTAACTTCTTAGAAATGAAACACAAGGATAAAGCAATACGATGCACTGGAGGCCTGGGGTTGTAGACGTTTTATAAGGATGTATGGGGTTTTCATTAGGGATGTATTGTTTGGAAGAAAATACATGCCAGTTTGTCTTCAGCTTGTCAATATCATCTTTCAGTCATCATAAACTGGGCTGTACAGGGTATGTGCTGTATGTGACAACAGTCCCATGTTATTTGCTAACATAAAAGTAACCTATAATGAAAGCTAGTTAGATTTGTAAGTTGTTCAATGTTAATTTTAAACAAACCTAAATGAGGTTTGTTTGCCGTCCTTTATTCCAATTCTGGCCATTCTGTTATTATTTTTTTTTTTCTTTGCTTTTGCTTTGCAGTGATTTTCTTTTCTTTTCTTTTCTTTTCTTTTGTTGTTGTTGCTTTTGTTTTGTTTTTGCCTCACATTGTTTTTTTTTTCTCTCTCTTTATTAGTATTATTTATTATTATTATTATTATTATTATTATTATTATGTTGTTGTTGTTGTTGTTGTTTTGGTGTGTATTCAGTATTGCCATGTTTAGCTTTTTGTTTAGCTTTGAGTTTTGTTTGTTTCTTTTTTTTTTACTTTTTTTTTTGTTCGTAAATATTCTAATATTGTTTTATTTTTATTTGTTTTTAATTATCATAAAATTGTAATTATTATTTGTATTATTGTTTTATTTTGTTTTGATGTGTTTAATTTTTATTGCTAGAATAATCCTTAAACTTAAAAAGCTGTAAATTGTATTTAGATTCCAAATATTTAAATTTGACTTTCAGAGGTTGACAGTCAACATTTTCCGAAGATTAAGCACATGATCATGTGTTTGAAAATTACAAAAAAATATATATATATTACATTTGTATAAGCTTCACGCCCTATTTTTGACTACAATGTAAACTATCAAATAAAAGTAAAATATCACGTGAAATGTAAAACGTGTGAAGAAAAAAAATTTTGCATTACAATATTGCATTTTTCCATAAAAAAGTAACTAATTCCTTTTTTTTTTTTTTGGAAAGTAATACATTATGTTACTTTTGTGTTACTTTTTGTCACCTGAGCTGGACTTGCTTGTTTATTTTTAATAACAAAGAAAACAAAAGTAATATTTTTGGCAAATATAAAGGCCCTTTCACACCAAAAGTGAAATTAATGAGCCGCAGGCTGAAGGAAGTGCCTCTGCACTTCATTCCCAATTTCTCTCAACATGTGGACAGGTGTCAGTGAATAAATAGGAAAACTAAAGTAACGTCTCGGTTACGTATGTAACCCTCGTTCCCTGAAGGAGGGAACGGAGACGTCACGTCGGATGACCGACGAAATTGGGATCTCGCCAGAGAGACCAATCCACTTCGAGTGTAACTAAACGAGCCAATGGACATTGGCATGCGATTATTGCATCCAGCTGCCGCTGATCACAGCGTGAGCATAAGAGGCAGCTGATGCACCGCATCAATTATGTTTTCGCTGAGGAGCCGAGCCGGCGACCCGGCAGCTCAGCGGTGGTACAGCGACTGTGGCGACGGGACGTGACGTCTCCGTTCCCTCCTTCAGGGAACGAGGGTTACATACGTAACCGAGACGTTCCCCTTTCAGTCGGTCACTCCGAGTCACGTCGGATGACCGACGAAATTGGGATCCCTACCAAAGCGCCACAGGAGCTGCCCCTTCCAGTGCCCTGTGTAGGGCTCCTGACCCTTCCTATAAGGCAGACGATAGGACCGGGCTCTACACAGAGAAGGTCAACTACTGGTGTTCCTTGAGCAACCCAAACAGTAGGACTAGGATAACACTGGGAAGCGTGCCCTTCCACTTGGAAGAGGCACACTGCGGAGTCACCTCCTCCCAAAGGGGGTTTAAGTGACATTCAAACATGTGAAGTAACCCAGAGGGCCCTTTTTGCACATGGAAGTCTCTGAGATGGCTCAGGCTGCATCTTTAGAGATGGCAGAACGTGGTCCGCCAGGGGAAACACGGCTCTAATAAGAATACCGTGGAATACACATATGGGATCCCGACAGGGTCTCTCATATGGGCACTAGCCTCGCACCAGTTTTCAAGAATTCATTGGCTGAAGGCCTGGCGCCGGACGCTCCGCCGTGTCCGGACGCCGGAGTGCTGGAGGACTCAACAGGGTTTGCCTGGTTAAGGAACTCTCTGGAGAATTAGGCGTAAGGACGCCGCAAGCCGACTCTGAGCCGGCCCTCTCAGTGCCACTACCCGTTTGAGGTGAGAACACAGGAGGAAACCGGTTCGACACGTAGGCTATAAAACCTAGCGAACGTGTTGGGAGTCGCCCAACCCGCAGCTCTACAGATGTCTGCTAGCGAGGCACCACGAGCCAGCGCCCAGGACGATGTGACACCCCTAGTGGAGTGAGCACGCAACCTGAGCGGGCAGGGCACACCTTGTGCTTCGTAGGCCAAGGTGATGGCATCCACTATCCAGTGGGCCATCCTCTGCTTGGAGACAGCCTTCCCCTTCTGCTGTCCTCCGTAACAGACAAAGAGCTGTTCTGAGGTCCTGAAGCTCTGAGTTCTATCCACGTACTGACGCAGTGCGCGTACAGGACAGAGCAAAGCTAGGGCTGGGTCTGCCTCCTCCAGGGGCAGCGCTTGCAGGCTCACTACCTGGTCCCTGAAGGGCGTGGTAGGAACCTTGGGCACATAGCCGGGCCGGGGCCTCAGTGTTGCACTGGAGTCAGCCGGCCCAAACTCAAGGCACGATTCGTCGACCGAAAATGCCTGCAGGTCCCCCACCCTCTTGATTGAGGCCAATGCAGTCAGGAGTAGGGTTTTCATAGAAAGAAACTTCAACTCGACTGACTGCAATGGCTCAAAGGGGGCAGTTTGTAGGGCTCTTAGCACCAAAGCCAAATCCCAAGAGGGAAGGGAGGGAGGCCTCGGAGGATTTAACCTCCTGGCCCCCCTAAGAAACCTGACGACCAGATCGTGCTTCCCCACCGACCTCCCCTCTATGGGGTCGTGGTGAGCAGAAATAGCAGCAACATATACCTTAAGGGTGGAGGGGGACAGCCTACGCTCCAACCCTTGTTGCAAAAAGGAAAGCACGGCTCTGATCGAACATCTCCGGGGGTCCTCCTGGTAAGAGGAACACCATTCGACGAACAGGTTCCACTTCAGCGCATAGGCCCGTCTTGTGGACGGTGCTCGTGCTGAAGCGATAGTGAGCGCTACCTCCTGGGGCAGGTCACCTAGAACCTCCGCGTCCCGTCCAGGGACCACACATGAAGTTTCCACAAGTCTGGACGCGGGTGCCAGGGGGTGCCCCGTCTCTGAGAAAGCAGATCCTTCCTCAGAGGAATCGGCCAGGGAGGGGCTGTCGCGAGGAGCATGAGTTCCGGGAACCAGGTCCTGTTGGGCCAATATGGAGCCACTAACAGGACCTGCTCCTCGTCCTCCCTGATCTTGCACAATGTCTGTGCTAGCAGGCTCACTGGGGGAAACGCATACTTGCGCAAGCCCTGGGGCCAGCTGTGTGCCAGTGCATCCGTGCCGAGCGTTGCCTCGGACAGGGAGTAGAACCACTGGCAGTGGGTGGTTTCTGGAGATGCAAACAGGTCTACCTGAGCAACTCCGAACCGACTCCAAATCAGCTGGACCGCCTGGGGATGGAGTCTCCACTCCCCAGGAAGTGCCGCTCGAGACAGCTCGTCGGCCGCCTGATTGAACACTCCTGGGATGTGGATGGCACGAAGGGACCTCAGATGCTTCTGACTCCAGAGGAGGAGGTGGCGGGCGAGTTGCGACATGCGACGGGAGCGCAAACCGCCTTGCCGGTTGATATAGGCAACGGTCGCAGTGTTGTCCGTACGGACCAGAACGTCCCTGCCCCAAAGGCGCCCTCTGAGGCGGCACAGGGCAAGGCGTACTGCCAGCAACTCGAGGCAATTGATATGCCAACGCAGAAGGGGGCCCGTCCAACCCCTGATACTGCGTGCCCGTTGTACGTGGCACCCCAGCCGGTGGCCGAGGCATCCGTGAATACCACAGCATGCCTGGATACCTGCTCCAGGGGCACTCCTGCCCGAAGGAATGAAGGATCTGACCACGGGCTGAAGGTCTTGCGGCAGGCCGGTGTAATCTGAACCCGGTGAGTACCGCGTTTCCACGCCCACCTCGGGATTCGATCATGGAGCCAGTGCTGAAGCGGTCTCATATGGAGCAGACCGAGCGGAACTATGGCCGCAGCTGCAGCCATATGCCCCAGGAGCCTCTGAAAGAGTTTCAGTGGGACCGCTGTCCTGCCTGATAAAGTCTTGAGGCAGTTCAGCACCGACTGAGCACGTTCCTGGGTGAGGCGTGCTGTCTGGTTGACCGAATCCAACTCCATGCCGAGAAAAGAGATCCTCTGCGTTGGCACGAGTTTGCTCTTTTCCCAATTGACCCGAAGGCCCAACTGGCTGAGGTGCCTGAGCACCAGGTCCCTGTGTGCGCACAACAGCTCTCGAGACTGTGCAAGTATGAGCCAGTCGTAGAGGTAGTTGAGAATGCGCACACCCCGTTGTCTCAAGGGAACAAGGGGCCGCCTCTGCGACTTTGGTGAAGACACGAGGCGAAAAGGGACAGCCGGAAGGGCAGGACCTTGTACTGATATGCCCGACCGTCGAACGCGAATCGCAGGAATGGCCTGTCTCGCGGGAGAATCGAAACATGAAAGTACGCGTCCTTCAGGTCGATTGCTGCAAACCAATCTAGGGGACGGACGCATCCAAGAATGCGTTTCTGCGTCAACATCTTGAACGGCATCTTGTGAAGTGCACGGTTCAAAACTCGCAGATCCAAGATCGGTCGTAACCCACCGCTTTTCTTGGGCACAATGAAGTAAGGGCTGTAAAACCCCGACCTCATATCGGCTGGAGGGACCGGCTCTATTGCATCCTTCGCCAGTAGGACTGCAATCTCCGCGAGCAAGACAGGGGCATCGACGGCTTTGACTGAAGTGTACCGGATGCCCCTGAACTTGGGGGGGACGCCGGGCGAACTGAATCGCATAGCCGAGTCTGATGGTCCGCAGGAGCCACCGGGACGGGCTGGGGAGCGCTAACCAGGCTCCGAGAGACCGCACCAGCGGGGCCAACGGGCCCACCGACATGCCCGCGGTGGGGCAGCGAGGTGGAACACAGGGACCGGCCCCAGGGCCTGTGACGGCCTGGCCTGTGACGGCAGGGGGCGGGGTCTGGGTGTGTAGTGTAGCACTCACCTGATTTCTCCTCGCATGGGAGGAGACACAGGAACCCGGCTTGAGGCTTGTGACAGCCCGGCGTTTGACGACTTGAAGCGGGGACTGGAGTGCTACTGCCCTTACCTGGTTCCACGAATGGGCAGGAGGGGTGCTCTTGGGCAACCACCCGCTGCCTGCTGGCGAGAGAGGAGGAGGGAAGTGATCCTGTGATGCACGGATCACCACTCTCCTCCTCTTGAGACCCGGAGATTGAGGAGACCGCTCTTTACTGATGTTTTGGGTACCGCTGGCTGCTGGGCCAGCGGCAGAACAAAATGAACAAAAGATACTCCACCCGGCCCTCCTCCGGGGGAGGGAGTGGTGCAGTCACCATCTCCCGATGAGCAGTCTCCTCCATCTCTGGGTCGACCGTCCCAGGGCCTCTTGCACTTGCGCTTGCCGCCAGGTTTGGCGGGGGCCTGGACGGGCTGGGCGTCCTGCCTGCGACCGGCTCCACGACGCTGCCTGGTGAAGGCTGCTGCGGCTGCGCGGGAGCGGGGACGGCCGCAGGGGGCGCCCACGGCGACGAGCAGGCTGAGTGGCTGCAGCCGGGGTGGAAGCAGCAGGTTTCCTCCGGCGCATGATGTGTTTGCCTCAGTCTGCTTCTGGGCTGCCGAGAACTGCTGGGCAAAGCTCTCGACAGCGTCGCCGAAAGGGCCGGTCTGTGACACGGGAGTACCTTCTCCTGCCCCGTCATGTCAGCGAGACACAGCCAGAGATGGCGCTCCTGGACATCGCACAACCCAGAGACTGTGCGGTCACCTTCGTCACTCGTAGCGCGAGGTCCGTCGCAGCACGCAGCTCATGTAGAACCGCCAGGTCGTGACCACCCTCGTGCAGGTCTTTCAGTGCTTTGGCCTGGTGGACCTGCAGCAACGCCATAGCGTGGAGGGCGGAAGCCGCCTCCCCACAGGCTCTACAAGCACTGCCAGTTAGACCTGACGAATACTTAGAGGCCCGTGAGGGGAGACACGGATCACCCCGCAGGGTGGAAGCGGCTGTTGGACACAGTTGCATGGCCACAGACCGTTCCACCGAGGGGATGCCCGCATACCCCAAAGCGGCTCCACCATCGAGGGTGGTGAGAGCGGAAGAACTACAAGATGCGTTTTGGGCAGTGAAAGGTGCCCTCCACAATCTTGTCAGCTCCTCATGCACTTCCGGAAAGAATGGCACCGGAGGGGGGCGCTGAGAACCAGCGCCACCCCCACCGAGGAACCACTCGCCCAGCCTCGAAGGATCGGGACACGGTGGCTTTTTAGGATTCCACACGAGCCCGACATTCTCGGCGGCCCGGGAAAGCATAGCCGTCATCTCTGGGTCTGGCACGGACAACGCTACCACACCCGAAGGGGGCAACGCAGCCGGGTCGTCATCCCCGGAGAGAGAGGGCCCGCCCTCCGATGCGGTGATCGACATCTGGTTGTCAGGGGGGGCACCGAAGGAAACGCGTGGCCAGCGCGCTCCTTCGGCAGCTCCACCGGCTGCGGAGTGCTTGAGGGGTGAGGAGCTCCACTTGGGGAAGCCCTCACCGTAATCCTCAAATCACCTCTAACTCCACCGGATCCAGTGTGCACGCCGGATCACGGCAGGCAGAGGGACTCTGCCATGTTTGACATAGCAGAGTCGCACTCCGAGATGGTCATGTCCCCGCAAGAAGAACATGAACCATCCACGAAAGCCACCTCAGCGTGCTGAATGCCCAGACACGTGAGGAAGCGATCGTGACCGTCCTGAGGCGCCAGGAAACGACCACACCCAGAAACGCACGGGTGAAAAGACATCTTTAAAAAGACGCGATCACCCGTGTTGCTCTTTTAGAGAAATTGCTCTTTCAGAGAAATGCTCTTTTAGTGCTGAAGCACGCAGGGGAGCTGGCCACCGCACACTCCTAGTGTGGCTGTCAGCAGGAAGACGATCTTTCTCTCCCGGACACCGTGACCACCGCTGCCGCGCCGTAACGCCCGCACTCGCTCGCAGAACACTCTCTTGGAAGGGAGAGCAGTAGCTTTAACCACTACCGCTCGGCTCCGAAGCGAAAGGATAATTGATGCGGTGCATCAGCTGCCTCTTATGCTCACGCTGTGATCAGCGGCAGCTGGATGCAATAATCGCATGCCAATGTCCATTGGCTCGTTTAGTTACACTCGAAGTGGATTGGTCTCTCTGGCGAGATCCCAATTTCGTCGGTCATCCGACGTGACTCGGAGTGACCGACTGAAAGGGGAACCTGTGTTACTTATTTGAAAAAGTTACTCAGATATTTTCTTGTAATAATAATGCAATACTTTACTAGTAACTTGAAAAAAGTAATCTGATTACATAACTTGTGTTGCTTGTAATGTGTTATCCCCGACACTGACAAAGTAAATATGCAAAAGCGTCACTGATCCCCCAAAAACCACTGCAACAGTTTACTAGTAGTTATTTGTCCAAAGCAAATATACAAATGTTTGCATAAAAACCTAAATACTGATTTAATTCGGATAGAACAGCAGGGTAACAAAAAGGGAGAGCTTGTTTTTCCCCCTAGTTAAACACTTGAAAGCCGGCCCATTCCCACGAATAGGCTTTGCAATCAGAAAACTGTCTGTCGGCCGTCCAAACAGAACCGCCTCTCAGCTCCATTAATCTGGCAAAATCCATCAGAGAGCATTCATCAGGACCCAAGCGAGCTGTCTGTCAGCACGCCTGTCTTAAAGAGACAAGCGCTGTTTGGGCCTGACAAACAAAAGACGTTATTTTGACAAATTGCCCACAGATTAGGGACCTTTTTGAAAGCGGGGGCCCCTAGAGGTGAGCCGGGAGCAAAACTGCTCCAGGTGTTTGTTTGTTTACTCGAGCTGAATGTGGGGCAGGGCTGGAGTGATGGAGCGACTGACAGAGCGAGGGACCCTGGCTCTGTAGGGGACATGTAAAGATCAACGGCGGCCGTGTTTGTCACTTCGCATCAAAGAGAGGTTCCCAGAACAACTTAAGTCGACACTCGAATGAGAAACGCTCCGTATGCAAAGCCTCGCCTTGCTTTGATTCAAAGTCAGCGTGGATTTGATGCTTTTATGTGTCATTATTTCAAGTTTGTGTGTGTGAGCGCTAACAAAATACAGCCAAGAAATAGGTAAGTCTTGTTTCAGAGGCTGTTTCAGTATTGAAGGCAAGTAAACATTTGCTTACTTGCAATAATCTGTCAAATTATTTCATTTTACTGGAATCTGGATGAATTGGTAAAATATATTAATTTAGGCTTCATTTGTAACCATGTTAATTAACCTAAAACTGATTCTGGTATTTTTTTATTTATTTTTTTATTTTTAGTGTTTGTTTGTTTGTTTGTCTTGATCCCACTTTACATTAATTGCCCTAAATACTATGTACTTAGATTTAAATTAATCATTTTGTACAATGCACTTATTGTGTACATACATACAGTATAAAGTGGGACCCTTTTTTTTTTAATTATAAAACAAGTTATTATTTTATATTATGTTATATTATATTATATTATCACATGTTCTTTTCATGCAATGTGGTTGAATTAATAAACTTTTTGAAAAACTTTACAACTTAATTTAGAATTAATTTGTAACCCTGATACTGATTTTGGCATATGATTATTTATGTATAGTGGATACTATTATTATATTATATTATATAGTGGATAATAATTTTGTAATTTTTTTAAATAAAATTAAATAATTTTATATTATATTATATTATATTATATTATATTATATTATATTATATTATATATTATATTATATAGTGGATAATAATTTTGTATTTTTTTAATTAAATGAAATAATTATTATATTATATTATATTATATTATGTTATATTATATTATATTATATTATATTATATTATATTATATTATATTATATTATATTATATTATATTATTATACATTTAAGTTAATAAAACTGCTTAATTTAGGACAAATTTGTAACCCTGTTACTTTTCCTGGAATTTTTTTTTTTTTTTTTTTTTTTTTTTTTAATAAACTACTCATTTTTGTATATATAAATTATTTGAGACTTAATTAACTACTGTGTTGTTCATAATCATGTGAAATGCATATATACCCACACTGTAATACAATAATGCAAATGCAATATCATGGTTTTTAATGTTTTTAACTTTCATGTGTTTTTCAGCCAGTAACATCACAGACACCATGGAGGACCCCATGATCGGTGAGAAAACACTTTTAGCAATTTATTCAGCTCACATAACCTCGTCCCAACTGAACACAGCTGAGTTTTAACTAATTTAGCAGAACCGTAAACACCAAAGGAACAGGAACAATGTGCGGGGTCTGCAATGCATCTCTGCAGTGAGACAGAGAGAGAGTGTGTGTGTGATCTCACATCCAACAGATGGACGTGTGTAAATGAGGCAGTGACTGATGAGATGTAGAGCTGCTGACGTGAGATTTAATGAGGCTTGGAATTGTGGAGGGGGAGGGGGAGGGGATACAGAGAACAGAAAAGAAGAAGAAAAAAGGATAGACAGATAAACGGAGGAAGAGAGGTGGACGGAGGGCAAAAAGAAGGATTCTGGAAAACATCTCACTTAGAATTGCATTTGTTCTCTTTATTCACAGAATTAATCAGCTTGAGAGTATTCTCATTAAAACACAAACAAACAGGCTTTGTTCCAAAACCTAGTGTGTCTGCTTGCCTACTGCATATTTAGGCAGTTGCTCTCTAAAGCTCTTTTGCAGCAAAAGTGAGAGCTGGTGATATGAAGCAATTTGAGGCGACGAGTGACCTTTTGGCATGTTTAAAAAAGTTTAACTTTAGCAACTAAAAAGCTACTAGAAATAGAAGTAAAGAAAGTGGAGCTCATGTGATCCCAGAGAGAAGTTACTGTAATGTTACTGTAAGCAATTTCACTATTCAATATGATTAGTCTCTGCCTATATATGACAGAATAAAATCTAATATTTAAATTGTTTCAAACAGATTTACATTGTCTGCATTCTGAGTTTATTTCAGCCTCTTTTTTTTCTTTTTTTTTTTCAGAATTAGCCTTCTTAGTTACTTGCATATAATTTAACATACATTTTAGATGTTTGGAAATTTTATTTAATTTTTTATTTGTTTTCGTTTTATTTTATTTTGTTTTCGTTCATTATAGATGTTTAGAAACCATGTGTGAAATCATCTGCATTCTGACATTTAATTTGATTTGATTATTTAATTTTTTTTATTATTATTATTATCATTATTTATTTATTTATTTATTTATTTTTTGCAAGCAATGCATCTAATTTATGATAAGATTTCTAAAAGCTTTGGCTAGTTACCCAGCCTCCAATAATGTCCAGTAGAAGGGACATCCAATACAGCCACTGAGCGATCTGAATCCTTCATCATTTAAATAATGCAATTTAAAAAATAAAAAAAATAAAAATAAAAAAAGTGTGTTTAATCATGCCCCCAAACCTAAATTATTAATTATTAAAAGTATTTTTTAAATTGAATTATTTATTTTTTATAATTAATTGTTCGTGTTTTGGGGCATAATTTAATCTCATTATTTGTTTTTACAATTAATTGTTTAGGTCAGGGGCATGATTAAATGCTTAATGTGTTTTTTTTTTTTTAATAATTTACATTTTAAATTGACAGCTGCCCATGGGTTGGAACAGCCTTCACATCATGAGTGTCTATGATGCATAGAAATGCTTCCTGCGTTGTTATCTCTAGATTTTGGAACAGAGCCATTCTCTCTCCTCTTCAATTCAAGGTGCTTCATTACCATGATGTCCTCTCCTAGCCGCCCCCTTCTCTCTCTTATTGACGCTTGTTGTTTAATGGCTCAGAGTGGGCAGTGCATTTTAAGCTCTGATTAATGGAGCAGTAATGATAGGCTAACACCTAGATGTAGCAGGTAATTAAGCATTAATGAGCTGTGCGAAAAGCACTCAGACACACAGAGACTCCATCACACGTAACAACACATCACCGCCGAGGGCTTTAATTGCTCAAAGGTTGCTCCTTCATTGCTCAGGAGGCTTAATTGAGATCTCACTGGTGGTTCATTCCTTAAACTTGTCTCAGATGTTTCTTTTAAAATAGCTTTGGAGGAAAATAAAAAACAAAAAAAACAAGGCCATCATTGTTATAGATTAAAGGTATGGTCACATTAGCTAAATTTTTTGAGCAAAAAAAGTCTTTTGTCAATACCGATGTATAACATCTTGTTGTCAGGTGTTTTTGGTTCTTTTGGTGACCCCGACGTGCCATGTTTAAATTAAACCTAAGAGGTAGACTACAAAACATATATAATAATATTATCAGAGTAAGTTTTACAAGAAAATACTGTTTAAGTCTTTCTACTTAAAAATTTTACATTTAATGTGTTACTGGCAATGTCTTTGTAATTATTCATGAAATTTACTAGCAGTTTCTGAGTGAAAATCCTACACTATCCTACACTATTTTTTAGTGTACTTAAAAGATTATTTCCCAAAAAAAGGAAGTCATATGGCTTTTGAAGGACAAGAAGCTGAATAAATGAGTTTTAGGCAAACTATCCCTTTAGAGAGCTCACGTTTGTGTATTTTTTTTGTCTTACGGGAAGCCCTGCAATAAGAAATTGTGGCGTCTATCTAAATCCAAGTGCAAACATCTGCTCTCCACTCCATAAAATGTCTTCATCACCCAAATTATCCTCTTCATGAAGCTTCCTCTCCAAGATCTGTGCTCCCTCCATTAAAAATACAACATGGAGGGTTTTCAAGTGCAGCATGTGAGACTTTCACAAAAAAGCAAAAGGTTTCTGGAGGGAGGGAGAGGAAAACCATTGAATCAGTTCAATGGGAAAAAAAAAAAACTATTGAATGTTTTTGATTTTGGTTTTGTTTCAGGTATAGCTTCCAGTACTGAATCAGTTGATGCTGTTCTGTTGGGTAAGAATGTACTCATATTCAAAATATGATCTATTCATCTACAACTCTTTAAATCATAAAGGCCACAATGACTATATAAGCATCTCGATGGAGGCTGAATTATTCCATAAATTAGTTTTATAGTAAATTCAACCTCCCATTTTACTCACAACCACGCCCACCATCCAATCAATTTCCGATGGATAAAACCAATTGATCTTCAATTGATCTTGACACTGTTTTGTGTGAACTACATACCTACTATCAACTTGATTTCATTCGTTTCTGGTCTTCTTGTGGTTGTTTCCTCATCCAGGAGTCTCTGTAATAGCAGTTGTTGTGATGATACTGCTAATTATGATAGTGGTTCTCCGCGTCATGGCCCATCAGAAAGGCACATATTACACCCACGAGGAGAACTTAGCATTTAAGAGTGACCCTGAGGTGCAGGAGGTCACCGAAGATCTGGAAGATCCAGAAAATCCAGAAGAAGGTAAGAGACCACTCAGCTTCTAACATTTTCCCACTATGGCTTGGACTGAAAACTGATGCTGCCTGCTAGAAAACTTATTAATAACTTTTTGTCAACAATGACCGTCATATTTCTCATAATAGTGTCAAAATCTGTTTTGCAGAGGAGCCTTAGTATCTTCTGGCGGGAAGCCTTTTGGGACGTTTCCTGTGTGAAATGTATCACTGCGAGCGACAGAAGGATCTCTCCAATCACATATGCCTTTTCCAACAGATGTCCTTTTTATGACGGCTTCACACTCAACCACTCCAAAACTAAAATAGATTTCCATGTGTAGAAGCACTTGTGTGCTAATTATTTCACTTTCAAGTTATATTAAAATGTGAATTTTTTTATACTGTAAACCTTTAGCCTTGTGAATTAACAAATTAATGTCTCTATGTACAATCTTTTATATTAACATACTATTAATTTCTTTGCAAATATTAAGTGCATTTTTTATAAATGAATTTATGCCAACTTTAGTGATTGGTTGACATGTACCTGTATCTCTTTGTAGAATCTCCTTTGCAAAGATTAAGACACCCAGAATTAGCAGCATGAATCAAACACCTCCACGTGACTCATTATCCAGACGCTTGTCAAATGCTACTCTGAAAGTTGTCATCATGGATTCCAGTTGTTTTGAAACACCTGTAGTGATTCAAAACATATTCACAGGTGAAAGAAGAGTGAAAGAGCCTTTGGTAACTGTCCATATTTCACTCAATGAAAATTCTGTCATTTTTTACTCACCCTCATGTCATTCAAAACACTTATTTATTTATTTTTTTTTTTCTGTGGAACACAAAATTAGACGTTAAAACGAAATGTTCATTCCGCTTGGTTCCATATAGCGTATATAAAGTTCCAAAAATGGAGTAATGGTTGATGAAAATTCAGCTTTGCATCACCGGAATAAATGACATTTTAAAATATATTCCAATACAAAACAGTCATTTTAATAATATTTCACAAAATTACTGCTTTTAGTGTATTTTTAATTAAATAAATACAGCCTTGGTGAGCATAAGACATTAGAAACTTCTTAAAAAATAAATCTTACCAACCTCAATCGTTTGAACAGTGGTGTGTGTTTTTTTTTTAATCAAATGAACCAAAGAACAACTTTTTTATTGTCTTTGTGGTTTGTTTGTTCATCTATTTAAACTTTATTTTAAGCCACAGTATGTTTTGCGTTAGTTATGAATAAAATGAGTGATACAGCAAATGGTAGAAAGACATTTAAATTAATCCTTGAAAAAATTGCATGTGAATGGATGTAAGTAGATCCATATTAACATCCTTGTAATATTTATTGTAGAAATTCTTGACTTGACCATGCCGCTGATGCCAGTGAGGTTAAAATAAAGCTAAAAATAGAAGCCATGCTGTGTTTTATTTATTTCATAGTTGTGTGTGATTGTACACAGAGCACTCGTTTTATAGACTCTCAAAATCTACAGAAATATAGACATTTCAGGGTATCGCTAAGAAGAATCCAAGTAAACAAAACTAAGTCCTGCTTCATTTTGAATCCAGCTTGATATTTATACAGTATCAAGCACCTAGCTGAGGCTGCAATATTTGTTTGCTGACCTGAATGTCATATGAATTCAATAATATTCTGCTAGAGCTCTAAAAATACACATTTAAGACACACCGGTAATGCTAATGTAAACAGTGCGCGATGGTCCACGTACGAAACAAAAGGCAAACAAACAAAGACTGTGGTTAAAGAGTTTCAAAAATAGCCAACTAGGCAAATCAAAAGCCACATCTCAGTACCGCAACAGAATCCAAGAAACAAATCAAACATCCCGAACACACAGCTCTCCCTTTGTCTACAGCAATTTGTGGAAACTGGTACATCTCGCTATTCGACGGAAGCCAGTGACCTGATTAGGGCTGGATGAAAACAGTTTCTAATTAGCGGTGAACAGCGTCACCCCCTCGGAGAGTTGAGCTGAAATAAAGTGTCAACAACAGCAGGAAACTTTCAAAGAAAAACTCCAATATAGCATACGCGCTAGGGGAATTAGCCCGTAGCCGAGCTCGCAACTATTATACGACCATGCAAAATACAATTTAGCAGGGAGAAACTCAAACAAAGAGTGGATGGGCAAATACATCAAACGAAACGGGTTATTTCTGAACTATTTACTCTGCGCTGAGGCTCTCTGGAGATGCTACGACGTACGCCGTTCAGACCACCAGTAAACCCAAAGCCAAAAAATGACGTCTAATCATGCCAACTCACGTTTGATCCAGTTGAGGTGGTGTGATTCCTCAAAAACATGTCAGAAATGTAATAGCTTCACAAGATGCGAAAATTAACTTTTCCGTGGTGTTAGTGACCGATTTGTTTATTTGTATTAAGTAGGATAATGATTTCCCTGGAAAGTAATTTCTGCCAATTTGCTGCAGCGGACACACAGCAAACGAACCTGAACAAAGCCTTTTTTCTCTGTGAGAAGGCGACACAATAGGGCCAGTTTGATCCAGCTCTGTTTAGACGTGGATCAACATCAAAAGCGTCAATTCGCATTGATTTCTCATCTCAGTGGAAGCCATTACAGGGAATAAAACCGACAGATATGACAGAGTGAGTTTCAGCCCTCTTTAGAGAGGTCGACCTTTTTCGGGGGAGTCTGAGTCAAGGCCATCATCTCTCAAATATCATGTAAATGTAGCAGGATAAGACTGAGAGACGCATAATGCCACACATCAATAGCTGTGTATAGGGAACAAAAGAAGTGTACGTATTTTGCTGCCCTCAAGTCATTTGTCATAAGATTAAAGGAATATTTCACATAAATACGAAAATTGTGTCACTCACTCACCCTTGTGTTGTTCTTTTTCAGCTGAACACAAAAAGAGATGTTTTTTGTGTGGTGTTTGTGCTTTTCCCCATTGGTTGTTCATAGTGACTGTGTTTGCCAAGGTCCAAAGTGGCCAAAAATACAATAAAAGCACTGTAAAAGTGGTTCCTGAGACTTGTGTGCTATATACAATGTCTTCTAAAGCTATATGGTTGCTTTGTGAGAGAGAAATAGCTAATTTTTTTTGCGATTTTGAGGCAGCACATTTTCAGAAAGACCCTAAACAGGTTTGGAACGACTTGAGGGTGAGTAAATAATGAGAAAAAAAAAAAAAAAAAAAAAAGATTTTGAACCACCTTCATGCTCAATTATAATGGATACTACTTTATAATACCTTGATACATGACTTTGTTGTATAGCATTTGTTTGTATACTATGGATAAAGTAGCATGATTAATTCCCTCATTAGCATCTTCAAATATGTTTAAATGTTAATTTTACTGAGGGAAGAAGTTAGTTTATTCATCAGAACATCTGGATGCTTGGGCTGTTGATAAGGGTAAAGGTTTTTAGCCTTAAATAATGTGTTAATGAGATTTACCAAAGCAGCTTAGCATGGATTTGAGTCTTTTCTATTTTCATGATGCCAGAGTTGTGTGTGTGTGCGTGTGTGTGTTCATAAGTCCAGAGGGCAGCTGTGAGTGGCATGAATTTAATCCAATTTCTCCATCTCTAGCACTATGGAGCCAAGCATAATTCACCCCAAAACGTCTCTTCCTATCATGGGAGTTTATGGTAATGAGAAATTAGGACAGGTTGGGTGTGAGTAAAAATGTGATAATTCCATCATTGTTTCATCATTTGATCCATTGCCATTAGTATTCCCATATTTTGGAATTTGCGCCGTCCTCAGTCCCACTCCAGGGTCAAGGGGGCCACATATCCTCTTCTAAATAGGATAGCCAGAATTAGTGATAAAGCATTAGCAAAGGCCACCATGGAAACTTCTTAGCTGCTTTGTGAAATGATGCTATTTCCAGACTTTTTTAAACACTCTCCAACTAGGACCATGTTTGTATAACTCCTGGTCAAATTTCTAGAATATTATGAGGACTTTGATTCAAAATCATTGGCTAGAAATGAAAAGGTGCCTACATCTGGGCCATATTTCACCACAATTTTTTGAATAAATTTTAAATATGAATTTAAAATAATTTATGGTGATTTTATAATGAAAGCACAGTACAGTATAATGGCTGAGGTATGCAAAAATGTCTTTAACAGCTGAAGTCTTCCGGGACTATTGTCTTTATAAAAGCCGACTTCTTGCACTTAACATAAGGTGAAAAAAGAGACAAGGTAAGAGTTCTGTTTCTTATTTTTGGCTCCCCTACGGGTTTGAAGAAGTGTGTTAGAGGAGAGCCGCTCAGCATTACGTCAGCTGGAAACAATAAACCGAACGGAGTCATCCATCATGAACGTTTGATTCCGCTGACAGCACGTCAAATCCCATTGATCTCCAGGTGAACCTTCAGGATCGCTGACGGGACTCTGGCGGCACTCTGATGTGACAAAAATTCAGCTTTACCTCTTTTTAAACTTTTTATGACATGACCTACAAAATTATGTAAAAGCTTTGTAAAATGATGATATTGGAAAGCAAGTTTTTCTATTTAGTGTTAACCAGTTCATCTCTCTGATTCAGTATTGTCAGTGAATAATGAGTTAAACTGAACACATGATTTCAGAAAACGTATGGACCATATATGTTTTTATGATGCTTTACAGTATTTTGGGGTCCTTTATGAAACTTAAAGCAATAGTTTACCCAAAAATGAAAATTTGTGGAAAATGTACTCACCCTCATACCATCCAAGATAAAGATGAGTTTGTTACTTCATCAGAACAGATTTGGAGAAATTTAGCATTACATCACTTGTTCACCAATTGATCATCTGCAGTGAATGCGCGCCATCAGAATGAGAGTCCAAACAGCTGATAGAAACATCACAATACTCTACAAGAAATCCACAATTTTAATTTTTAGGTGAAGTATTCCTTTAATGATTCAGTACCATTCATTGTAACTGCATAGAAAAGAGTGACCAGCACAATCTTCTTTTTTTGTTTCACAGAAGAAATGTTCAAACAGGTTTGAAAAGACATGATGGGGGAATGCAGAGCTTTATTTTGCAGAAATTATTTGCTTTCGATCCTTTTCTTTTGTGTCTTTTGAGTACAGTGCATATACCTTCATAATGCAAAAATAAACCAGGCTATTAAGGCTAAACCTCTCCAGGGTTTTGAAGTTTTTTTTTTGTTTTGTTTTTTTATTACTGCCTAAAAGTACCACCCTATATGTGGCAGAATTAAAAGAACAGCATTTCTTTTCCATCTTGGAAATTATAGTTATTGAAAAGATAGGTCAAGGGAAAAATTTGAATGTGGGCGTCAGTGTAATGACTATGGACTCTGCACTTGTTCTACCGTTATAGGTCATAAAGTCACATATGCTTTTACAGTTCGGTTCCAATCAGAATTTCCAGTTTGTGACCATTCACAAACTTAAAGTCTGGTGTGACCTCACCTAATGTCTTAAAAAGTCCATCTATTAAAATTGTGGTGTGAACAGATTCATAGTAAATGAGTCTTACCCTGAGTTGCACAGGTTTCTGTATGAATGATGTCGAATCACAGTGATCTAATTGAGATATAATCACCTAAAGAGTCCCAGACATTTTTATATTTGCTCTGGAGTCATTATCAGTCGAGATTTGTAACACCTGCTTAGGAAAAGTGCTGTGTCAAGCAAAGACGATTAAAGCCAAGAGTTCTTTATTTCTCTGCAAGAAGATGTCTGCACACACACACATGCTTGCAAACACACACCCTTGAGGCCCTGCCCATTATCTGTCTGATGTGTAAAAATGTTCCTCAGAGCGATCGATGAAGATCAGGTCCAAGGAATTGATAACCTTATAAAGCCTGTAATTACTTTCCTTCCTCAGCAACGAGCAATAAAGTTTTTATTATAGATCTCTCCGCTCACTCTGCGAGTCTTAGACAATGAGAGATGTTAGAAATTAAAACTCACAGACTGTGATTGTTTCACTGACTGAGGATGCACAGATACAGTGGACTGAAAGTTCACTGAATTTCAAGGGCAACCTGAGCTCCCATGTTGTTTCCGTCAATGTGGAGGTCTGGGAAAAAGCTTACTGCCTTTCATAAGCAATAAAACTGTAAGTCAAGGTCAGTTTGATTGGTTTTTCATTTGAAGTATGTTATTTGAATGTAATCTTGACCAACAATTTGGGAGTTTTTGATCTTTTGCTGTTCATGCATTTGAATTTGCATTTGAATGACTGGAAAGATCAGGATACGAAGAAAGAATAGGACTGAAAAAGGTCACTGCATGAAAATATTTAGATCTAAAGATCACAACAAAAGTTTTAGGCTACATCTACATTATTCCGGATACATTTGAAAATGGTGTTTTCATTTCAAACAATCTCCGTCCACATAAGCGTTTTCAAGCCTTTTCCAAAAGTTAAACATTAAACATTAAATTTGCCTTACTGTGCATGTGTAAAACCCTTATAAAAGTTCACTGAGATGATACAGATGGAACAGACATGATAAGTTTTCATGCAATTCTTCTGGCAGGATTTTGTTTACGAAAATATCTCATCATTCACTGACGTGTCCAGGTCGCGCTCACTCCCCATTATATGTTCGATCTAAAATGCAACTACCCTCTTTTTTTTTTTTTTGCTGAAGGACAGCAATTCTGAGTAAATTTCTGTCATCTTTGCAGGACTGTAATATGAAGAATGTATAAAGTAACATATCTTAAGCAACAGTATGAAAGGTAATAGCACATAACTGGCAAAATACTGGTATAAACATAGATATCTACTTGTACAATTTGCATCACATGACTAAAATTGTGTCATCGTTATTAAAAAAACAAAAAACAAAAAAAACACTATTTTCACAGTCCACACTACAACGTAAAAACAGCATTTTGAAATTTATCCACTTTGAAGAGAGTTTTCAAAAAGCTCAGTTTTCCTTGCCAAAACGCCATCTCAGTGTGGACGGAAGGCCAAAGAGGAGAGAAAAAGATGTTTTCTAATGAAAACGTATTAGTGTGGACAAGGCCTTACATTACAAAATCACAACAGGATATATTTTATTTACAATAATCTGACATATTTCCAATGGAAATGGGATTTTTAAAAAGAAAAATTGTAGAGGACTTGCTATTGTAAGACATAAAAGGAAAGCCATTTCAGAGACTAAATTAGGCCTATTACATTTTAATAAAAGATTACCAAAGAATCATTTGGAATAATTTGCAACACTAAACTGTTCAAAATAAGACCAAGCAAATAGGGTCAGTTTTTAAGTAAGAAAGACCTCAAGTTTTCAGACTTTATCTGCCACTAAAATTCTGTGCAGCTTTCAATCTCTCGATTTCTTTCTTTTGTAGTCCTACTCTAGATGGAAACATTGCTGAATCAATGCTAAATCCCACTTACAAAGGTATATTGATAAAACATAATGAAATAACAGTGTGAAGCCTGAAAATCCAGTTAACGGATTTGATGTCAGTTGTCGGTCAGGCGCGGCTGTAGTCAGCATGTAACGTCTCGGTTACGTATGTAACCCTCGTCCCCTGAAGGAGGGAACAGAGACGTCATGTCGGATGACCGACGAAATTGGGATCCCTACCAAAGCGCCACAGGAGCTGCCCCTTCCAGTGCCCTGTGTAGGCCTCCTGATCCTTCCTATAAGGCAGACGATAAGACCGGGCTCTACACAGAGAAGGTCAACTACTGTTGTTCCTTGAGCAACCCAAACAGTAGGACTAGGATAACACTGGGAAGCATGCCCTTCCGCCAGAGGGGGTTAAGTGACATTTAGACATGTGAAGTAACCCCATAGGGCCCTATTGCACATGGAAGTCTCTGAGATGGCTTAGAGATCCCAGCAGGGTCTCTCATATGGGCACTAGCCTCACATCAGATTTCAAGAATTCAATGGCTGAAAGGCCTGGCGTGCTGGAGGACTCGACAGGGTTTGCCTGGTTAAGGAACTCTCTGGAGAATTAGGCGTAAGATTAGGCGTAAGAACACCGCAAGCCGACTCAGAGCCAGGCCTCTCGGTGCCACTACCCGTTTGAGGTGAGAACACAGGAGGAAACCGGTTCAACACGTAGGCTATAACATTTACATTTACATTTAGTCATTTAGCAGACGCTTTTATCCAAAGCGACTTACAATTGGGGAATACATAAAGCGATTCGTCTAGAAGAGGCAATCAGACAGAGGAAGTGCTTGTAACAACAAGTCTCAGGCATTGTTCAAATAAGTACAAGCTAGAAAGGAAAGGAATAAATAAAGAGAGACTTAGCGAACGTGTTGGGAGTCGCCCAACCAACAGCTCTACAGATGTCTGCTAGCGAGGCACCACAAGCCAGCGCCCAGGACGATGCAACACCCCTAGTGGAGTGAGCACGCAACCTGAGTGGGCAGGGCACGCCTTGTGCTTCGTAGGCCAGGGTGATGGCATCCACTATCCAGTGGGCCATCTTCTGCTTGGAGACAGCCCCTTCTGCTGTACTCCGTAACAGACAAAGAGCTGTTCTGAGGTCCTGAAGCTCTGAGTTCTATCCACGTACTGACGCAGTGCGCGTACAGGACAGAGCAAAGCTAGGGCTGGGTCTGCTTCCTCCAGGGGAAGCGTTTGCAGGTTCACGACCTGGTCCCTGAAGGGAGTGGTAGGAACCTTGGGCACATAGCCGAGCCGGGGCCTCAGTGTTGCACTGGAGTCAGCCGGCCCAAACTCAATGCATGACTCGTTGACCGAAAATGCCTGCAGGTCCCCCACCCTCTTGATCGAGGCCAACGCAGTCAGGAGTAGGGTTTTCATAGAGAGAAACTTCAACTAGACTGACTCAGCGGCTCAAAGGGGGGCCTCCTGGCCCCCCTAAGAAACCTGACAACCAGTGAAGTGAAGTGAAGTGAAGTGAAGTGACATGTGGCCAAGTATGGTGACCCATACTCGGAATTTGTGCTCTGCAATTAACCCATCCAAAGTGCACACACACAGCAGTGAACACACACACACCGTGAACACACACCCGGAGCAGTGGGCAGCCATTTTTATGCTGCAGCGCCCGGGGAGCAGTTGGGGGTTCGGTGCCTTGCTCAAGGGCACCTCAGTCATGGTATTGAGGGTGGAGAGAGCACTGTACACTCACCGCCCCCACCTACAATTCCTGCCGGCCCGAGACTCGAACCCGCAAGCTTTAGGTTACAAGTCCGACTCTCTAACCATTAGGCCACGACTTCCCCAATCCCCAACCAGATCGCGCTTCCCCACCGACCTCCCCACTATGAGGTCGTGGTGGGCGGAAATAGCAGCAACGTACACCTTAAGGGTGGAGGGGGACAGCCTACGCTCCAACCCTTGTTGCAAAAAGGAAAGCACAGCTCTGACTGAACATCTCCGGGGGTCCTCATGGTGAGAGGAACACCATTCAACAAACAGGTTCCACTTCAGCGCATAGGCCCGTCTTGTGGACGGTGCTCGTGCTGAAGCGATAGTGAGAGCTACCTCCTGGGGCAGGTCACCTAGAACCTCCGCGTCCCATCCAGGGACCACACATGGAGTTTCCACAAGTCTGGACGCGGGTGCCAGAGGGTGCCCCATCTCTGATAAAGCAGATCCTTCCTCAGAGGAATCGGCCAGGGAGGGGCTGTCGCGAGGAGCATGTGTTCCGGGAACCAGGTCCTGTTGGGCCAATATGGAGCCACTAACAGGACCTGCTCCTCGTCCTCCCTGATCTTGCACAGTGTCTGTGCTAGCAGGCTCACTGGGGGAAATGCATATTTGCGCAGGCCCTGGGGCCAGCTGTGTGCCAGTGCATCCGTGCCGAGCGTTGCCTTGGATAGGGAGTAGAACCACTGGCAGTGGGTGGTTTCCGGAGATGCAAACAGGTCTACCTGAGCAACTCCGAACCGACTCCAAATCAGCTGAACCGCCTGGGGATGGAGTCTCCACTCCCCAGGAAGTGCCGCTCAAGACAGCTCGTCGGCCGCCTGATTGAACACTCCTGGGATGTGGATGGCACAAAGGGACCTCAGATGCTTCTGACTCCAGAGGAGGAGGTGGCGGGCGAGTTGCGACATGCAACATGCGACGGGAGCGTAAACCACCTTGCCGGTTGATATACGCAATGGTCGCAGTGTTGTCCATACGGACCAGAACGTCCTTGCCCTGAAGGTGCCCTCTGAGGCGGCTCAGGGCAAGGTGTACTGCCAGCAACTCGAGGCAACTGATATGCCAACGCAGTTGGGGACCCGTCCATACCCCTGACACTGCGTGCCCGTTGTACGTGGCACCCCAGCCGGTGGCCGAGGCATCCGTGAATACCACAGCATGCCTGGATACCTGCTCCAGGGGCACTCCTGCCCGAAGGAACGAGGGATCTGTCCATGGGCTGAAGGTTCTGTGGCAGGCCGGTGTAATCTGGTGAGTACCACGTCGCCACGCCCACCTCGGGACTCGGCCATGAAGCCACTGCTGAAGCGGTCTCATATGGAGCAGACCAAGCGGAACTACCGCTGCCGCTGCTACCATATGCCCCAGGAGCCTCTGAAAAAATTTCAGTGGGACCGCTGTCCTGCCTGATAAAGTCTTGAGGCAGTTCAGCACCGACTGAGCACGTTCCTGGGTGAGGCGTGCTGTCTGGCTGACCGAATCCAACTCCATGCCAAGAAAAGAGATCCTCTGCATTGGCACGAGTTTGATCTTTTCCTAGATGACCCGAAGACCCAACTGGCTGAGGTGTCTGAGCACCAGGTCCCTGTGTGCGCACAACTGCTTGCGAGACTGTGCAAGTATGAGCCAGTCATCGAGGTAGTTGAGGATGCGCACACCCCATTCTCTCAGGGGAACAAGGGCCGCCTCCGCGACTTTGGTGAAGACGCGAGGTGACAGGGACAGCCCGAAGGGCAGGACCTTATACTGATATGCCCGACCCTCGAACGCGAATCTCAGGAATGGTCTGTGTCACGGGAGGATCGAGACATGAAAGTACGTGTCCTTCAGGTCGATCGCTGCAAACCAATCTAGGGGACGGACGCACCCAAAAATGCATTTCTGCATCAACATTTTGAACGGCATCTTGTGAAGTGCACGGTTCAAAACTCGCAGATCCAAGATCGGTCGTAACCCACCGCTTTTCTTGGGCACAATGAAGTAAGGGCTGTAAAACTCCGACCTCATATCGGCTGGAGGGACGGCTCTATCGCATCCTTCACCAGCAGGACTGCGATTTCCATATGCAAAACAGGGCATCGACGGCCTTGACTGAAGTGAACCAAATGCCCCTGAACTTGGGGGGACGCCGGGCGAACTGAATCGCGTAGCTGTGTCTGATGGTTCAGAGGAGCCACCAGGACGGACTGGGGAGCGCTAGCCAGGCTCAGAGACCGTGCCAGCGGAACCAACGGGGCCACCGACGTACCCACGGTGGGGCAGCGAGGGTCTGGGTGTGCAGTGTAACACTCACCTGATTCCTCCTCGTGCGGGAGGAAACAAAGGAACCCGGCTTGAGGCTTGTGACAGCCCGGCGTGTGACGACTTGAAGCGGGGACTTGAGTGCTACCGCCCTTACCTGGTACCACAAATGGGCAGGAGGGGTGCTATTGGGCAACCACCTGCTGCCTCCTGGCGAGAGAGGAGGAGGCGATGAGCAGGCTGAGGGGCTGCACCGTGGTGGAAGCAGCAGGTTTCCACTGGCGCATGATGTGTTAGATCGCCTCAGTCTGCTTCTGTGCTGCTGAGAACTGCTGAGCAAAGCTCTCGACAGCATCGCCGAAAAGGCCGGTCTGTGACACGGGAGCATCCAGGAACTGTACCTTCTCCTGCTCCTTCATGTCAGCCAGACACAGCCAGAGATGGCGCTCCTGGACCACTAACGTGGACATCGCACGACCCAGAGACTGTGCAGTCATCTTCGTCGCTCGAAGCGCGAGGTCTGTCGCAGCACACAGTTCATGTAGAACCGCCAGGTCGTGGCCACCCTCGTGCAGGTCTTTCAGGGCTTTGGCCTGGTGGACCTGCAGTAACGCCATGGCGTGGAGGGCAGAAGCCGCCTCCCCACAAGCTCTGTAAGCACTGCCAGTTAGGCCTGAGGAATATTTACAGGCCCGTGAGGGGAGACACGGGTCACCCCGCAGAGTGGTAGCGGCTGTTGGACACAGTTGCATGGCCACAGACGCTCCACCGAGGGGATGCCCGCGTACCCCAAAGCGGCCCCACCATCGAGGGTGGTGAGGGCGGAGGAGTCACAAGATTTGTTTTGGGCAGTGAAAGGTGCCCTCCATGATCTAGTGAGCTCCTCATGCACCACCGGGAAGAATGGCACCGGAGGGGGGCGCTGAGAACCAGCGCGACCCCCACCGAGAAACCATTCATCCAGCCTCGAAGGATCGGGACGCGGTGGAGGACTCCACACGAACCCGACATTCTCGGCGGGCCGGGAAGCATAGCCGTCATCTCTGGGTCTGGCTCGGACAACGCTACCACACCCGAAGGGGGCAACACAGCCGAGCCATCATCCCTGGAGAGAGAGGGCTCACCCTCCGATGCAGCGATCGACATCTGGTCGCCAGAGGGAGCACCGAAGGAACGAGTGGCCAGCCTACTCCAACGGCAGCTCCATCGGCTGCGGAGTGCTTGAGGGGTGAGGAGCTCCACTTGGGGACACCCTCACCGTGATTCTCAAATCACTTCTGACTCCACCGGACGCAGCGCCGCCCCGGGTGCCGGGATGAACGCTGGATCGCGGCAGAGGCAGAGGGACTCCGCCATGTTTGACATAGCGGAGTCTTTTATGCAACTCCGAGATGGTCATGTCCCCACAAAAAAAACATGAACCATCCACGAAAGCTTCCTCAGCGTGCTGAATGCCCAGACATGTGAGGCAGCAATCGTGACCGTCCTGAGGCACCAGGAAATGACCACACCCAGAAACACACGGGTGATAAGACATCTTTAAAAAGACGCGATCACCCGTGTTGCTCTTTTAGAGAAATTGCTCTTTTAGTGCTGAAGCACGCAGGGGAGCTGGTCACCTGCACACTCCTGGTGTGGCTGTCTGCACGATCTTTATTGAAGCCGTGAGACCGTGACCACCGCTGCTGTTGCTGTAATGCCCGCACTCTCGTTCTCTCTGCAACACCGAAGTAGAGCGCAGTAGTAATGCACCACCGCTCGGCTCCGAAGCGAAAGGATGAATTAATGCGGTGCATCTGCTGCCTCTTATACTCACACTGTGATCAGCGGCAGCTGGATGCAATAATCGCATGCCAATGTCCATTGGCTTGTTTAGTTACACTCGAAGTGGATTGGTCTCTCTGGCGAGATCCCAATTTCGTTGGTCATCCGACGTGTCTCGGAGTGACTGACTGAAAGGGGAACTGGCACTGGAGTGAATGAATGTTGGCGTGTGGGGGCTGTTTTTGGATTGTCCTCTGTGGAGGTTATGAGACTTGGGGCAAATGAGCTGACGTCCTTCATTCTGGGGTTTAATAAATACAGCAAGACCTGTCAGTCAATTGGGACAAGAAAAATCACAGATCTCTTTAATATAGTTTCTCCAATATATTTGATTGTGTAGAGGACAAATGGAGACTTTTGGTGACTTAGGTTTTTGGTTGCAAAAGTTGTAGAGATGTGTCTCAAGAATACCAGAGGGGACCATAAAAGATCTCAAAAATCTGAAGCAAGCTGTATCTAGGGGCCAGAATAACATTAGAGATGTGGAATCTTTTGACTTGGACTAATGAGCAAACACATAGAATAGTCACCTAGATCAACCACCAAATTAGCCATCTAGCATTTTGACAAGTTTTGCACTCCAGTACTGTTCGTTTCTGATATGAACGCAATAATACCAAATGGCGAAAGTGAACTGCTATTAAATACGTATTATTTGATAAAAATGTGTGTTTGTGCGTTTCACTCACCTTCCTGATGACCTTCAGCGTTCTTTAGAGCATTTGCTGCACATTCGCAAGACAGACGTAAGTGATGTTATGTACCGAAGCTTTGGAAATAAACCAATGTTTCAAACTCATAAATATAAAAGTGAGGAGAGCAATGTTATGCGTTTTGCCGCCTTCTCCTGCGTCTTTACTAAGCAATGGGGTAAACAGCTGTTGGCTTGATCACGCAAACGCAGGGGGAAGCAGTTGAACTCGGGTTCGGACCAGACAATCGAATCAAGTGTGAAAGCACCCTTAATTGTTTCTTTAGCACCAGATCAGCATATTAGAATGATTTCTGAAGGATCATGTGACACTGAAGACTGGAGAAATGGTGCTGAAAATTCAGGTAGAAATACATTTTACAGTATATTTAAATAGAAACATTATTTTAAATTGTAAGAATATTGGTGAACATAAGAGACTTCTCTCAAAAAAATAACAAAAATCTTACCAAGCCCAAACTTTTGAATGGTAGTGTACATGAAACATTGCTGGGGAGTTCATTAAATTTTGAAGGAACAATGTCTGAGCAATAAAATTTTCATCTGGACTCACATATTGGGAAATAGTAGCAGAAATTCTCAATCACACAGTTTCCTTCAGACAGTTCCTGAAGGAATTACCTTATTACTGGGATGTTCATGTGCTCCATTCTGAAGTGAACCAATAACTTCCTTCACGGAAATCACGGTTCCTTTCACGTTAGGATGAAATTTATTTAGCCTCTCCAAATATGTCTGAATCCATCCAAGTCAGAAGTGAGCCATATATGACATAAATGAGAAGCGACGGACTTCGTTTCGAGCCAGTCTGTAGCGAGCACATGCCTTTCTGATAGAGCAAATCCATTTCAATTCTATTGAAAGTATCAAAAGAATAGATATGTGTTCATTTCATACTCCACTCGAGAGCTCAAAGTAATCTGGGCTTAGCGAGTCCCTCTCATGAGAAGCACGAGAGGGAGGGCGAAGAGGATAGAAACTGTTCAAACAAAGTGAAGTGGATGAGACATTAAATTAGAAATGTCCTATTTGGCGGCCTGGTGGATTCCAACTGACGTGAGTGCGAAAAAGGCTTTACATAATCGTGAAACAAAAGGTGAAAGGCTGGCATGGCTTTAGCTAGTTGTTTCACTCCGGAATCCGGGTTGGCTGCCGTAATGAAGACGTCCTTGGTAACATTGTACAGCCACAGCGTTGCGAAAGGAGAAGAGGTTGAGCGGCCACTACTTGAAAAGCCATTGCGGCTTTGATATGTCAAGTACGTATGAGGTTCTGTAGGATAAGCAGTTCCCTTCGCAAATTGCACAACAGAGAGAGAAAGTGCTTGCAGGGGACTTTGTTCAGGGGAGCATAGCCGCTAGGGCACTAGGTTATGAAGTTTAATATTTTTGGCGCCTGTTCAAAGAGAATAACACAAGAGAAGACGGATGCAAGGCCACTACTGCCAGGCACGAGACCATCCTCAGTTCTCTTCTGAATGTCACAGAAAAAGAGTGTGTGCGTAGCAGTGGACAAAGTATGGTGTTTTCATTCCTGTGTGAGCATTAACAACTATGAGGGGGGTCAATGTTTGGCTGGTTAGTATGGCCCTGGTAGCATGTTAGCTGCTGACACAAGTGTGCCTTTTTTATAGTTTTACCAACCCAATTCTTTTTCAAGGGCTTCTTTTTAAAATTTAATACTCATAATACTCAAAGATATAATACTCAAAGCACAGGTACATTAAGTTAAAGCTGCTTTAAAGTAAAGGAAAGGAATGAACAAAAGAAAGACAATGTAGATAAATGAGCCTGGAGTTTTAATGAATACCTTTGTTGTTCTTTTGAAATTTAAAGTAGGTCCCATCCCTCGTTCCTCAACTTGATGAAGAAAACAACCTGCCACGCTCAGAGCAGAGGCGGAGCGATCCGTCTTCATCGTACCACAGAGGAACAGATTCCTCTACGGGGGAAAGCGCTAATTGCAGTTAAACTTTTTCGCTAAAGTACTGTCTTGGTGAACAATCAGTCGTTCTGCCGCAGACAATGGAGACAAATCAAGGAAAATTCAACCTACATAAAACAATTAACCATCCAAACATCAGCCCTGCGTGCAAAGGGGATTGTCTTCTGTGATGAATACTCGACTTGAGGTAAGAGGTGAATAAGTCTCAGAAGGTTTCATCTTTTTGGATTACTTTGTTTCCAAACAGAAAACTTGATGATGACTTGATTCTCTTTTTACTTTTGCATAAATTCTGGTCCATATTACACCTAATTCTGACCAAGAACTGCCCACTAAACTGTCTGGTTGACATTTAAATTGACCGTCCACAGTTCGCTGGCAGTAGCCTATTCGTAAAGAGTATTGTGCATACAAGTAACAAGCAACTAATCTGATTTGACTTGGACATACAAAAAAATCCTGTAAAGGCCTATAAATATATTTATTTGAGTGGTTGGGTATCAGAGTGTGTGCATATGTTGTTGAGCAAGCATACTCCACACTGTAGTTTATCAAATCACACCTTCAAGGTCACTATTACAGCACAGCCTTTCTCTCTCTTCTTCTTCCTCTCTCTCTTTCCATTTCCTCTGGAGCATTTTTCAGTTGTGCTCTGTTTTCTCAATGTGATAACGTGCCGTTTTCCCTAGCTGTCTCCGCAGCTTTAAATGCATGACTACCCATTCCAATCTCCCTATAGGGAAACAGAATGAGTCTACTTTACTTCAGTGGGGTCTGCCGCAGGCCGGCAAGCCTCTCCAGGGGACAACGCGTTTAAACACGCTGCATCCCACAAGCCTCAGCTGGAGAGCAGATTTCACAAATCATCATATCAGTTAAAAGCAAAAAATATGCGTAATCATGATACGCTATCATTTTTCATTACATATAGAATGATAGATATATCCAAATAGCATATATACACTGATTCCAGTTAGATTTCCAGTTAGAAATTTAAGATAATCTCTAGAATGACTTTGTGACAAAATGTACCATTTAATTTTATTTTTTCTTTACTTCATCAAAATTATGACATTAAATTATCATTAAAATAAATAATTAAAAAATATCACCTAAACTATAATTCAGTATAAACTGATATTAGGGCAGTTTAAAATTTAAATTAATATTATAATTAATCATCAAATGAATTAAAATTATATTTAATTAATCATCAAATGAATTAAATTAACTTCATAATTTTATCACATTATTTTGTTATGATTAATCATGTTATGAAACTCCTCTTTATAGATAGATAGATAGATAGATAGATAGATAGATAGATAGATAGATAGATAGATAGATAGATAGATAGATAGATTGATAGATTGATAGATAGATAGATAAAAGTGGTATGAAAATGTATAATATAATTCTTGTCAACATTGTCAATTACTTATTATATTTTTTTCATTGTTTTACAATAAATACAGGAAACCATGATTTATGATTTTTCACTATAATGATTTGTCAGGCCTGTTTTGTCTCAAATTGTAAAGAAAATGTTTTGGATGTTTTGAAAATTTAACCCTTACGAAAATTAACCATGACTACTTTTCATAAGGAAGGTAGGTCCTAATAGCATATCTAGAAACATCAGAAGAACAAGACAAAAAATATAAAATTGGAGACACAATTTGACATGACTTATTAAGAATCTTATTAATATAATATCTAACTGTAATGATACAAATGTATATTTTTGTTGTGTATTAATAATGGTATAAGTTGTCTGGCTGTCAACATCACATATAAAATGAAGTATAAAATATCAGGAGGTAAAAGAAAGTTGGGGGATAGGGATAGGGATTTTGTACCTTTCGTAATATATCATATTGATTTTTCACATAGCGAATATGTGCGTGGCATCTGAGTGCTAATGCACCTGAGCCCTTGAAACAGGATGCATGATAAAAATAATCCTGCGTGGAGCCAGCAATGCTAATCAATACACTTCCAGGCTTTGCTGCTAACATTAGCTTGGAAGGCTAAAGTGGCTAGATCTTTGAGATTAAATTCATTGTGTCGGCTGGGACTTGTTTTGCCTTTGCTTGCGTTTGTGTGTAATCAAATGGACAGGTAGTCCCAGTCGACTCATTTAGTTCTCTTGTTGTTGTAGTTTAAGTGTGTTCTTGGCTATTTGTTCATTTATGTGTGTACGTGTGTGCGCGAAAATGTTGCCATTTTCTGCTCGTTATCTCAAAGGGCTGCTGGGAAAGATCCACCTGAGTCTCTCACATCCTCTTTGCCATTTTTGTTTTTGTAAATGGAGAGAAAACACAGCCCCTGATCAGGCTATCAGTGTTCCTCCGAGCATGAGAAAGCCAACATAATGAATGATCAAAGGAAACAAGCTAACTTGCTAATGCAGGAGCAGTAGGCTGTACATGGTTTGTTGCAACGATTTTGGCAGCACATACAAACAGTAAAATTTAAGCTGTATAAGATAGGTGATGTGTGTCTTGATTTTAAACTACTTTCTCCTATTCCAGCTTAATATGCAAAGACTACCTGACATCGTTGAGTCTTTGTGCTGTTTGTTGGTAATATACTATTTGCTCACAGGAAAACTGACAGGAAGTAATGTGGGGAAATGAGGAAAAGACCCAAAACTTATTTGAGCACTTAGCTGCCTATCCAATATAGCCTTCCAACTCTTGATTATTAGTCCAACATTTCTGTAGTAATGTCAGAGTCATAAACAAATCACTTTTAGGGAGTCAAATCTTTTCAATTGATCATTTGCGCCAGTTTCCAAAACTGGTGTGAACGATTTATTCACGAATCTGACTGAATCAGTAACTGATTTATAAATCCAAGAACTGCATCTTTCAAACATCTGTAAACACAGTTACCCAAAAAACAAGGTTTTGACTGGTCGGCCGAACATCAAGTTGCTTTATTAGCCAAGAAGCAGAAATGCTAACAAATAAAACATACTAGAAATATGTTTATGAGTTGGCTGTATGACAGTTTCAAGATAAATACAAAAAAAGGCAAAAGATGATGAATTTAGTATTGCTTAATGTAAAAACTAATTATTTTTATTTTCTTAATTACTTTTTTTTTTAAATAAGCTGAGTTGTAACTCTTTCGAAACAAATCAATTTTTGTGATTGCTTTTGGTGAGGTACAGAAAAGCATTTTAAGAAACACTCCAAGTCATTAACAGCTGTTTTAATTATAATACAGACAGCCTGAAACAATCTGTTGACCCTTTATTCAACAAGAACACAAATTATAGTTCCATAATTCATTCGCACAGTCCGCTACAAATCTCTAATTCACGTTAACAGAATTTAAGGCTACGGTACGACCCAATTTAGCAGGGAAACTCCCATAAGCATGATATATTGTTGCTGCTACTTCTGTGGCTCATCTCATTATGGATTCTTATCACCACGAGAAGTTTCCATGCGCAGTATGAGAGAGCGAGATAAGGCTGGGGTTTAAAATCATTTTAGGCCTGGCCATTGTGATTAAAAATTATAACCTCTCCTCTTATCTTTCAAGCGCAAGAGAGGAATCATCTGATGTAAAGGTACATTTTTGCAAAAAGAGACTAAAGAGTGCTGCTTTGTTATTGGCTGAGCTGTTGAGGTGCTTTGCTGTCATTGGTTCACTCATTCCGTGCTTCACTCTCATTGGCTCACAGGTCACCAGGCCTATAGCGACGACTGTTTGGGATTACCAGAAAGCTGGCTGTTTACATTTGTGAGATACCCTCAGGTTTCTGTTTACCTCAGATGCTATGAATCCCTGCAGTTATGTGTCCTTTTCTTTTTGTATGGCTCCCCAGCTAATGTTGAGGGATTTAGCAACAGGTAGTTAAATTACAACTAAGAGCAGCAGGGAAAGGAGGGGATACGTCTCTCCTGTCCCACCTTATGGTGAGTGACACTTCATATTAGCACATAATGAGGAGCATGATCAACGAATGATGGGGACAAAAAAGGATTTCCGGCTTTAATGACTTCAAGGAGGGGATATAACTGCTCAGTTTAAGGGGGGAAAAATATACTATTTATAAAAGAGTGAAACTAGCATACATAAACATACAAAAAATATAGCTAGCATAGTGCCCTTATCTAAAATGACAGTAATATTTATTTTTTTTTAGATTTTACTGAATTTTCTTTGAATATTTTTATACTTTTTAAAATAATATTTACATTTTCAATGTTTCATCAGCTTTAGACATATTTCCAGTGGACAAGAACTTGTTTTTAGTGTTTTTCTGGCTGAATGTCTGACCGAATGACATTGAACAGACCATAGTTTTATTTTCCTTAATTTTACTAAAATTAATCATAGTGTTTCTAAGCACATATTAAGAGTAGTCATTATATATTCAATTATACTGTGTAAATAAATTGTACGTAAAATTATTCTTAACATAAATTGTTGAATTCAATTCAAATGGATAATTTACACACAAACAGTTTTACAGCAAATTAATTATATAAGCAAAGCGTTATTACATTGTATTGACCCCAAAAAGTATTTTCTTGTTTTTTTGTTTCGTCAACCTGAACAATCAAAAATCCACAGAAAAACAATCAGAAAAGCCACAGTCTGGCCGTTTATTCTACCGAAAGTATATTTACTTAAAGTCAAACCAAAATGATGTCCAAACTCCATTTTACCTTATAAATGTGGGATTTTTCCAGGATAAACTGGACTTTCTTTTATTTGCTGAGAATTGTTTAGATGGTAAAATGTGTCTCTATATGACAAGTGTTTGGAGGGGAGGGGCTAAAGAATAAGAGGGACTGATGATGTCAGCATAAAGGGAAATACGATTTAGAGGCAAGGCAAGTTATTCCATTGTGATGAAAGATTACGAAGAAAAATATTTCTTTCTTTGGAAGAATGTGCTCCGTTCACAATAAGACCAAGAACATGTGTTGAGAAAGTAAACTGGGCCAATTTCAAGCTGACTTTAAAGCTCTAGTAATATCCTTTCTTACTTTACTTTTCATAGTTTGCTTCTGTCCTCACTAGAATGATTTCCTTTCTACATTTACAGACATGCACAAGACTCAAAAGGCACAGAGGAAGGAACAAAACATAGACGAAGAGTGAGCGCTAAGATCCATCCTGTGTATGTAATCATTCATAATGTGTATTTTTGAAATGTAACTCACACAGTGTCTCGGTGTCTGTCTCTTTTGCATCTGTTGTGACTTCAGCAATCATCTCCGAGGAGGTGAGTAATGGCCACAGCGGGGAAAGAGGAAGGCATCAGATATTCAACACATCGAGTCATCTCTCCTCTGCTGTCTGTACCTCATGAGGATCCACAAACTTCAAGAAAACAGCCTTGCAGATAAAGATGTGCCCCAAAAAGCAACACAAGAGAGATGCTTTGAAGATGAAGGCGCCCATCCATCTTCATCAGATTAACGGAAAAGTGAACGGAGATTGTAAATGGCGTGTTTCGGATCGTCTCAATAGTGTTACGACTGTAGTGTTTTGTAGCCCAACCTGCTACTGCCCACATTTGAAACACCCATCACCTGTAGGAAATTAATTGTAAAAACTTCTTCACGCAGGAAGCAGCCGCACAGCAGAGGGTATTAACTTGCCCATCCAGTCATATTTGTAGTGATGAACTTTGGGGCCGATAACTCGCAACCCAAGCGTCCAATTATGCAGTAGACTGCGGGGCCACTTTAGATTTAATTAAAGGCAAGAAAACTAATATTACTTGTCACCGCACCTGACGGAGCACGATCTTGGCGAGGCTTGCTGCTCATTAGCGGATTGGGGCAGGAAGTTGCACCTCAATGATATTCTGTTAGCATCATCCTGACAGACCATCACTGAACATTATGCAATATGTATTCATATGCTGAAAGTGAGAAGAGAGGGAGGGAAAAGAAGGAAAGAGATAATTGGTAGGAAGAAAAGATCAAATTGTGCTAGACATGATTTCATTTGTGGTGATGTCACAATATAACTTTATAAAATTATAAAATAACTTTATAAATTATTTAACTTTTTAATATTAAAATATTACAAATATAATATAACATTAATAATAATAATATATATATATATATATATATATATATATATATATTATTATGTAATTAATACATGAATACAATGATTTTATATACGAACATTGAAAATTATCATAGAATATAATTAAAACCATTAATATAATAATTTTAATATTTGAACATTTTAATATTAAAATTACACTGTAATATAATTAGAAATATCCCAAATTATTTCAAAGTAATTAAATTATTATTATTACAAGAAAAAAATTAAATTAGTGCATCGAAGTGTCACACCAAGTTTGATGCCACTCATTTTAAGTGAATAACATCCAAAATTGTGGGGCCTTTTTAGATCTTGACCGTCGTGGTTGTCCTAAAAATATGCTTCATTTTCTTTATATGTGACCTGGACATGTTTTCACGAGATTCACCCTGAGGCTCATAATAACCTCATTAATTGGTTTCGGACAGTCACGACTAAGTGTATTTCCTATAAAATGGTGGGAAAAAAAATCAAAGCCAATGAAATTTATTTCTACTCATTACAATCGTCTTGCTGTGGAAGACCTGCGTCGATCCCTGAGATGTCAATTATGATCATCTCTTCTTCATAACATACAAAAACCATGAGTCAGGGATTACAAGGAAGGCAGAAAAGCGAGAGAGCGTTGACTATATGGCCTCTAAAGACTGCAGAGGTTTTAGGATGTATTATAAGCCGTGTCCCTCGCCACTGCTTTAATTGGCTCAGTTTCTCTTTTTTGTCAGATATCACAATACCATGAATTAAGGGCTGCTTTATTACCGCCCGCATCTCCGCCACACGAGCTCTCCCTGACTAATTGAAAAGTGGTGGAACAAGGAAAGCAATTTACTCACCTAGAAATTACTTTTCATGATAACAATGCCATTTTTCAAAGCCAGGCGCTCCCGTCCACAGTCCCACTTCGTAAGAGGGAACCATTATTTGTGTCGGAGGGAAGAGAAAAGCCTATTTGCATTCCATTACAAGTCCAATTGGCACCCGGCAATGAGGAAGAGTATGGTGGGAAGAAACGGAGAGATACATATTTCACACCGTCGTGGGAAAATCTTGCACTTTGTGCTTAAGTTGCGCTGATGCGGTGTTATTGGGAGGAAAAATCTTTATAATACAAATTAGATTTTTCTGCTCAATTTTACACTTTTATTCATAGGTACAGAAGAAGGGGAAAGAAATGATGTTGCAAGCCAGCATTGCCCGAGTGCATACTACAAAAATTTTGTCATTTATTTATACATTTCAATAACTGTAAAACAAAGCATAAAAATATGCAAAAGTGATCACCACAGTTTGGTGACACCTAAATTGCAGTATAAAACTGCATACATTATATTTAGCAGCAAAATATGTGACAAAAATCAAGTAAATATAAAAAGTTTACCTTCAAAACAAACAAAATGAGAAATATGTACATTTAGGAATCCATCATAAAAAATTATTACATTACCAGTTGGTCAATGAAATGAACAATTTAATTTCCATTAATATTTAAAATGTATACAATATATTTACTGTATAGAAATTATTGACATTAACTAGTTACTAGTTAATGTGAAAATGTTTGAGTGGAATACAAAAAAGGCCATTTTCTTCAATGGATGGAAAACTGCAAGGACATTGTGTCTAGACGTATCATTTCAATGCAACATATTTTAGTGCATATCATTTTTCATTACATATCAGTTCAAAGCAACTTTACAGTAAATAGTACTTTAATGCCTCGAGTAACCAAGCAAAATGTAACTGTGACACAATTTTGTTTCCCAGCAGACTAATAAAAACCTGTGCACCTGGACTCCCGGAAGTTGCATAGCAGTCAGGCAATCTGTTTTGTGTGCAATACACAGTAGACTGTGGGCCGTGTGTCAGGTTAAGACACAGGATGAAGAATTGTTAAAACCTTCCCATGTGGGCAGCTCAACAAGGAAAAATATTGATATAGGGTGCAAAGTACTGTCTTAATCCAAATCTACAAATGTCAAACATTGTATGTTAAGTCTGGAGAAGTCTATAGCCATTTTTTTATATGAGCTTAAAAACATATTTACAGTATTTCAGTCTTCGCATCCAACTCTTTGTGTCATTAAGATCATACAGGTCAGGGAGTGGAAGAAATTAATTCATGAATATATTAGTCTGTTTGAGCTCATTAAAATAATGAGATGCTAATTCATGACGAGTGAAGGTTTATTTATAGCCCAAGAGTGGTGTAAGCACATCTCTTTAGACTTCTAAGTGAAGGATAGGGATCTTATATCATCTGTTTGCAAGCAATAAGTGTCTGATTGTCCATAGCAAAACCCTGGATGGGCGGCCCATTCTGGTACTTAAAGTTTAAGGCCTTGCTGTGAAACTGTTTGCTTGGAGAACTCTGGTTTAATTCCTCCGATGTGGACACGAGAGGAATTGTATCCATCCGATGTGGACTCAAGAGGGAAATAAAGAAAAAAACTGGCTTTTTGGTTTCCAAACAAGAAGCACAACTTCAGCTAAGACAAATCCGACCTATCCCAGAGCTCATGGGGCAGTCAACTAAACTGTTATAGCCAGAAGTTTATTCTCAACCCAAAGACATGAAGTAAGTAAAGCACTTTTGATATTGCATTTTTAAAAATACCATCCTGTCAGTCCAACTTTTTCTGTACATTTCAGGTTCGATAACTTCATAAAAGTGTGATTACACTGCATTTTCAAAGGAAGGAAGAAGTGCTTCAAAGGTCACTAGAGTTTGAGTGAGTACATGTTCTTTTCCCCTTGGTGTTTCCCATGGGATCGCTACACAAATATTAAACTTCACAAGATTTTCTAGGTTTCTGGGTCTCGAAACACACTAAACCTTCAGCACTCAATGGGAGATCACATGTCAAAGAATGGCCTTCATGTTCTCTAAGGTTTCTCAAGGATCTTGTACAATGTAATTTGTACTCCATTCAGCTCTCACTCTCTAATTTGTACTGTTGTTTGCCAGGTTGTGTGTGCAGGTCAGTCACCTTTGCCAAATCACACAATGAAGCCTCAGGTCGAGAAGGTTTTAGTCTATTGGACACTCAGGTATGCATAGAAAGCGTTGCTGCTGAGGTGACCTTCTACAAGATTGCCTCCAGAACAATTTCTGTTGTCGCCCCATTGGTCTCATTTGAGGTGCAGCAGTGCAGTCTGTGGACCAACAACAAACTTTTTACCATCTAATGTAGCCAACCCTGCTCCTGAAGGACTACCATCCCTCAGAGTTTAGCTCCAACCCTAATCAAACACAATCATGTTGTTGGAAAGTAACCCTCCAGGAGTAGGGTTGGCTGCCCCTGATCCAATGCATATTGCACACAAAAATGAATTGCATTGGTGAAAATCAAAATCAGATCTGCCTGACAGTAATGCACATTTATGAGAGTTAGAAATTCTAATCACGTTACGTCCACATGCCTGCACTGCCCACCAATTTCTCTGGTGTTGTATAACCCAAAGGTTCACAATCACGTTCCTAGAGCCTCCTTTGTATGACATCCATTTCAGGTCTTGGAGTCTCTTCTGACCTGAATTAGGTATGTTTGATTGGGGAGACTTGCAAAATTTCAGATAACTCTTGCTTTTAGGTTGTCCATACTGGATATGATTGGAGAGGGCATAAGTCCACTCATACTACCTCTAACAAGTTGCAGCCATGGAATAATGAACAAATACTACGCAAAATTCTCAGATATCAGGTTAAAAACACACCACGTAGGCTTACCCTAAGTAGATGTTTCTTGGCCTAGAATAAACCGCAAAGTGGTCACAAGTTCAAAGTCTGGCTAGGCAAGTTAATGTCCACAGTGAGTTCTTATCAAGTATTCATGGGCAGTTTGTTTCTGTGGAGGATAAGGAAGTATGTTAATTCAGTGTAGGCATGGTACAGGTTTGTGCCAGCATGCACAGGTGTTGCGGCTATATGGGTCTTAAATGTTGCCAGGAACAAATTACCTGAAGCCCTGCAACTATGGATCTAGACTGATCACTCTTACACATGAATGTTTTTAAACCTTTTCCAATGCACCATTAAGCCTTGGCAAAACAACTGGAAGGTAATTGCCACTCATTACACATGAAATCCCAAACAACACACTTTGAGTTGATTGAAACTCAAGTGGCTGAATTTGAAAGTCATCTTTTATCGCAAATGGTTTTACTGCCATAGAAATCCACTTGTACAGAAAGTTTCAAAGCGAAACATTTGTCCAAATTAGATACTATTAGATAAATTTAATGAAACAGCCAATTCGTAAAACATAAGATGCTTTGTTTTTCATTTAAAAGGTTTTATGTTTTTTGGTGGTTTAAATGTTTTGCCACATACAACATAACTACAATATTGCATACATATTAGAATTTATATGAGTGGAACAAGTGATTCTTGCCTGATAAATATAATTTCAAGCCAGTTTTATTTCAAGAAAGGGCTCAAAAGACTCATGTTGGAGCGAAATTCCCAAGGTGTCCTGCTTTGTTCCCTCTTTTTTAATGCTACAGTGGCTGAGCATTGATCTGTGTCCAGAACAACATGCTGTTTTAACCTCCCTACATGAAAGTATTGAAGCTTACAGCTCACTGTGGTCTCCATATTTATGAACCTGGCAATAAAAGAAGAAATTTGAGTGTCCGCTGGGTTTTCTGTACAGTATGTTGGTTGTGTATCTGTGCCTACCTGCCGTAGCAAACAGGAAGCAGGTTTTCAATAACAGGAAGTCAAGGAGGAACTAAAATTCGCCCTTACAGTTACAGCTCAAAAATAAATAAATATATAACATACTGTATATAACAAATGGAGTTAAGGTGCATTAAATTAAACAGACTGCCACTTTACCCATTTATTTTAGTTCAGTTATGTAAATGTGTACACAAAGTAAATTTTTGGCTACATTTTTTGATTTCAATTAACAGCCCTAAAATATTAAATAAAATAATATGAGAAAATTAAATATTTAAATATTAAAATAGTTTTTAATTTAAATATTTATCTTTTTAAAGTGTAATAAATTATATAAAATAGAAAAATTTACACGTAAAACTGGGAAGTGTGAAAAAGTTTAGATTCTCAAAATTTTTGTACATTTAAAAGTCATTAAAAGTTGCATAATGTCATTTAGACTTACATATTTACACCAATTTGTCTTTGCAACAGTATCTAAACTTGAATGGGATTTACCCTGGTGGTTTGCCCAAACAGTAAGCCAAGATGCATCTGTACATGTGTGTGTGAGAAACAGCGGTGTTATGATACAGAAGGAATATGGAGGCCTTAGGGCAGATTTCTGTTTGTGTGTGTGTGTATTTCTGCATGCGTTTGTATAATATAATGAAGCCTGAGTTCACACTCGGGCACAGATTTCTCCTGGGAAAGACAGCGAGTGGATGAAGTCAAAGTTCAGAGCTCAACGTGGACGGCCAGAAAGCACAAATATACACATACTCACAGAAGAGTTTTGATGTCTTATTTATGGTGCTGTCATTGTTTATTATCAAGTCGCTATATAAAGCATGAGCAGGCTGAGAATTTGCAGATTTTGTGCTGAAGTAGAGTTTATTCACAAACACACATTACACACAGATACACACAGAACTAAATGACAACTACTATTGCTTTATGTAAAGCTAATTATTAATATACATTTATATAATATACACGTTAATATATATATGCATATATTTTAGAATAAACATAATTATGTTTCTTTTATTTAAATTGTATTTATTATACTTATTAAGTCAAAACTTGAAGCCCTATTTGGCTCTGAATTCTCTTGATACTATTTAGTTGTCTTTTTACTTTTTTCATTCTTTATTTTCCTCCTCTTTGCTTTCTGAATGGCAAATAGGCTGTCACATAAACTCAAAGCAAAAACAAGACTGTAACAGCAGTATAATTGCCCTGCCTTATTGTCCTCCTTTTGAGCATTCCTTCTGTCATATGTCCATGGGACTTCAAAAGATTTTCTTTCATCTTTATTTATTTCTCATACTTTTTTTGCAGTATGTATTCTGTGCAAAGGATGCAAACTTTCTGTATGCATAGAATAACCGAATGACATTCTACAGCTGTCATATTGTACAGTATATTACACATTGTGTGTGTGTGTGTGTGTGTGTGTGTGTGTGTGTGTGTGTGTGTGTGTGTGTAAGCGAGTTCCCCAGTACTATATTGGGGCCCCTTTTATTTTGTCTTATATTTATAATTGTCTTAAAATCAGCATAAATGGTAAAAACAAAAAAAAAATACAAATAAAATAAGGGGCCCCAACACAGGACCTTGAGGAACTCCCTTATATTATTTGTTTTTCTCATCTAACTACTGTCATGAGTAAATAATGACACATTTTTCCTTATTTCCTTTAACACAGTCATCACCTAGAGACAGAACCCTGCTAAACCTTCACTGCCGGTTGGCTTCATCTCTGTGTGCGGTGGATCTTTCTTCTCTATATGTTGTGCTCCACCCCAGGAGGCTTTTCCTTCACCTCTCCGCTCCTCTGCAATTAAGGCTGACAGGACAGCTTGCTCTATTCTGCTGATGCCCGTACTTATCAAGACGGAGAGAGAGTTCAGGTACGTTCATCCATCAGTCAAGGCCCCTTTCCAACCACCCACACTGTCTCCATCCATGCCAGTCTGTCTATTGTTCTATTGTTCTGTTTTTCTTTTTTACTTTAATTTTACAACTGCCACATTGGAGATTCAATTGATATAAATGGATTTTTACAATAATATGTTGCTCAGCTAGCAGTGTGTTACAGTAAGTAGCATTGAAATACTCTAGAAAACACAAATTTTGGGTTAAATAAAGTAAATTTAAAAGTTTAATCAAAACAAAACTAAAATTAACTTTAACTTTTTTATAAACTATTTTATATAATACTTATGTATAATCAACTACTTTTATCTAAACTTTTCACTATTAAATGAAGTATTTTCTTGCTTCATCGTCCATCTGTTTCAATGCATTCTGGAAGAATCAAATTATTATTATTATTATTATTATTATTATTATTATTATTATTATAGCAAAAAAATAAGCTACTTTTATTATATATTTTAATTTTTTTGAATTTTTAATACTTTTATCTATACTTTTCAATATAACTATGGTTATTTTTAATAAAAACTAATTCTATAATTATTTATATTATAATTACTTATTATTTAAAACTACTTCTAACTACTATCTATAATTTTCACTATTGAATGAAATAATTTCTTGGTACTTCCCCAATCTTAGATTTAATTTTTCACTGAGCCTGCATTCGCAGTGCATTCTGGGATTGCTTTCTGTGAATGATACATGTGATGCTGCTGTAGAATTTGGCTGCATGAAGGAACTGCATTTTTTTTATTATTATAATTATTATTGTTGCATTGTGGGATGCTCCTCTCAGTGTGGCGCTCCCCATAATTCTGGCCCTTTCAGATGGATCTACTTCCTGTTTGACTCCCTATGGTATAAATACCTTCGGCATGATGTGTTCAATATCACTGCAGCAGTTTTCTCGTGTCAGTCATTCTGTCTCCCACACCCAGCTGTCATAATCAATCCAGTCCTCCTCCTTCCCAGCATACCACCTGTCCCTGCTGTGTCACTTCCTGGAGATCTTTGTTTTAGTGTGTCTTGCTCTCTTTAACAGTGAATCGATAGTTAACAGAAATGACAACCTGTATTCTCAAGTCAAACATTTTATCATCAAGCACCCAAAGAGTCATATTGACTGATGCAAGACATATAGTTAGCAATACGCCGGCATCAATTATTAACATTGCCTCTTGTAAACAGACATTTTATGAAATAGAAATGATTCCTTTTATAAAATCCATTATCGAACCATTTGCACTTCTTCCAGTTATGAATGCAAGTCAGAACACCAGCGTAATAAGTACTCAACTTTATTCCCCACAAGGGATTTTAAACATTTATACGCCAGAGATGGAAATATCACAATAAAAGCCTAAGTATTGGCTGAATGGAGTAAAGAAGACAAATATTATTTGTTTTGAGAGTAAGTGTGTATGCTAGTGTGTTTACAGTATGATACTGCCCTCTAGTGGCTGTAGTTGTATGTGTTTGATGTGTGTAGCCATTCAAAGGTAAAGAATAACAATACTGACAGTAATTGGCAAGTTTTCATTATTTCATTTAGAAATAAATATTGATCAGAGGGACGTTAATGTATATTTATGGATATTTAAACAATAAATTAACATGGTTTTTGCTGTGTAAGTTGATATATGACCTGTGTATAAGAATATATGGCAATCGAAGGTCTGCTAAGAAGATGAATGTGATGTAATAAGATTTAAAAAAAAAAAAAAAAAATCAATATGATAAAACGCATAGAACATCTTGCCATTAGGTAAACCAACTTAAAACCAGCTTGGCTACCATGTAAGCCACTTTAACCAACTAACACTTACAAATAAGTTGATTAATAAATGAATAATGCTAGTATGAATAGTGCTAGCATTTGCACAACTGTAGACACACAACGAAACCTAGCTTTCGAACAAAAACTGTATATATCATTTTATTTTTGTTATTATATTGCACAGATAAAAAAAACAGGCAGTTATAGTGTTCATTCTTTAGCAGTACACATGCACACGCTAATTCCTGGATCTAATTTACCGCAGATTAAATTTAATTTTACACTGTGCAGTGGGAGGCTGACTTTTCTAATGTTTGTTAATTTCTTGCTTGGTTTGAGATGTTAATTAGCTAAATAAATAAATCAGCATTTAATTGCAGAAACAAAATATTAGACATTTGATTCGTTGACATTTAATCACCACCTTAAAGTTACTTCAAACAAACCAGTTCATCTAAAAAACAGAAGTCTGTCTTTTGAAGGCATTTTAGTCACTTCAGAGGCATTTCAGCTATACCCAAGAGTTTTCCTGTGATAAAGAGCCACCTAATAATCAAAGTGAATTATTCCCTATGCTTAAAATCACAGTATTGGGTTTGTACGCTTTAACCAATATGTTTTTCTCTTTATGACAGTATCTGGGCTTTTGCGTGTGTTTTTTTAGGTCAGCCTAACTTTCATCACCATTTTTATTTTTATGTTGTACGGAGTGGTGATTCAAAGTCTCTGCTGACAATTTGTGAGATGAATGGCAGTGTTAAAACTGTGCAAACATCTGTTTGATGGCATGAAAAATGGGTACGTAAATGCAGCATGTAAAGACAAGGAAGAACAGACAGAGAGAAAGATGTGAATCTATGAGTGGAGACTGAATTTGACAGATTGTTTTAAGACAATCACCTGAGATACAACTATGTTCAAAAACATACCACAGCTAGTGGAATAGTGTCAGTGCTGAGATTTCAAAATAACCCCATATACGCTATGTCCTTATTAACCATATTATTACAGTCCCCTGCTGGTCAGGCTGTGTTTTACATTTACCCTTGAGCTTAGTTTTTTGTGCAAGTGAGTTTCTCTCTTTGGATTGACAGATTTTGAAGACAGTAGGTGTTTATGCATGTGTGTGTGTGTGTGTGTGTGTGTGTGTGTGTGTGTGTGTGTGTGCGTGTGTGTCTGTGTGCTACTTTACCCTCGCTATCTCCGCTTGCGGGAAACCGCTAAAAAATTCCCTGGCTCCTTCCAGGATTTTTGCAGCTCCCTACAGAAGCACAGCCAAACTTCCCCCTGATTTCAATGAAGGACCACACACCCAGATCAATCCCAAAATGCCAGAGAAGACTGATTGACAGGAAATGGAGGCAGATGGCTCTCGTAGCTGCGCGTCGGTGCAGTGCTAAGTGACATAACTCTTCGGAAAGCGCCGTCATGATCCGAGGGCAGTAAATCTGCCACAACGTTGGTTCCTCGCCCATCTGTGAGAACTTTAACTGATACCCATAAGCAAAACATGGAGATCATTGTCTAAGAACAGACTACATTATCCTGTTTACAAGCCTTGCTCGTAGTTTAGACACTTTGGTAACCTCGATTCTAAATTTTCCAGTGGTTTACCAATCATCATTCAAATTTTTTGCATTTTGACCACACAGTAATTCTCTAAAAGGTCTGTTTACTGTGCTCACCAAAATTCTTATATATCTTGTACAATGCGGGGACCTGAAGGCTTAAAAAGTAGCATGTTCTTATTGGTCTTCAGGTAAGAAAGTTCATTCAGTGAGCAGAAGTACTCCTCCACAGCAACTTTTTTTGTAATTCAGAACAGATGCAACCAGCAGACAGCTGAACGGTGACCAAAGCTGTGTTTATTAGCAGGGTGCGACCAGAAAAGAGAAATAACATTAGGGAGAGTTGTATCCAGACTAATGCTAACAGAATGTGTTGGTTTGCTTTCCTCCCAGCGGTTTTCCATCACTTATAGCAAGCGAGAATTCCTAGATCTGAGCTCTTTTCTCCACAAAAACAATTCTGACAAACCAATGTCAAATTTTCTGCTAAAAAAGTACAGTAGCTTAGACTACCATTGGTTTTCATGCTAGCCTAAGTTGGTTTAGATGGTGAACTAGGCCTGGTGCATGTTGTTAGCATGCTTTCACAGCCTGAAATAACTTTGGGGGTTGTAAAAGATATTTTGTCAAAAAGAAAAACTAGTGGTCAATTGAATGATTAATTTAAGGCCTTTGCAATGAATTTTAGACTTTTTTGACAGTGTCTGAAATTTTGTGTCACACTTCTGCAATGTGAATGCACTTACGACATCTTCAGCTTCTTTGTTTCTACTTAGGATTGTGTGGTGCCATTTCACTTTGGTGTTGGGTTTTAGCCCCTACCCCTTTAAACGCCAATGCTAAAGTGCCCTTTCAGTCCTACCGAGGTGCCCCCAGAACGGGGTTCCCACCTGCCCTCGAAGAGTGATTTCTCCATTGCCCCTGTAGAGTTTTCTGCATGGCACTGGTTGGGAATCATTTCAGTTTTTCATATCAACGGGGATGTCATGATTGTCTCAAGTCTTAAAGGATTAATTCACTCCAGAATTAAAGTTTTCTGATAATTTACTCATTTACTCATCCAAGATGTTCATGTCTTTCTTTCTTCAGTCGAAAAGAAATTAAGGTTTTTGAGGAAAACATTCCAGGATTTTTTTTCCACATAGTGAACTTCAACGGGACCAACAGGTTAAAGGTCCAAATTGCAGTTTCAATGCAGCTTCAAAGGGCTCTACATGATCCCAGCCGAGGAATAAGAGTCTTATCTAGCGAAACGATCTGTCATTTTCTAAAAATAAATAAATAAATAAATAATTTATATACTTTTTTTTAAGATTTATTTTTTGCGTTTATGCCTTTATTTCGATAGGACAGTAGGTGACAAGAAATAATGTGGGAGAGAGAGGGAGGAAAAAGTCCGCAAGCTGGGATTCGAACTCGGGACGCCCGAAGCACAACAACACTACATGTCGGTGCGCTGCCCACAAGGCTATTGGCGCCGACATAATTTATATACTTTTTAACCACAAAACACAATGTCCACAACTTCACGTATTACGTAGTCATGTTGGAAAGGTCACGCGTGACGTAGGCGGAAGAACCGACCCAGCGTTTACAAGGACGACCGTTCAGAAGTTGTTGTATGTAGAATGACACATAAATATCAGTCAGTTTATAGTCAGTCAGTGTCAGTTTATTGTTTAAAATGGTCAGTTCATGTGCGTATCCTGGATGTTTAAATCTTTTGAAACCTAAAAGATTTCTTCCGTTAGGAAAAAACGTGACCTTTCCAAAGTGATTACGTAATGCGTGGTCACGCATCACAGAGCAAGTGCAAGACCAGCATTTGTGGTTAAAAAGTATATACATTTTTATTCTTTTAGAAAATAACCAGTTGTTTTGCTAGATAAGACCCTTATTCCACGGCTGAGATTGTGTCGAGCCCTTTGAAGCTGCATTGAATCTTCAACCCTTCAACCCATTGGCTCCCATTGAAGTCCACCATATGGAGAAAAATCCTGGAATGTTTTCCTCAGAAACCTTAATTTCTTTCCGACTGAAGAAAGAAAGACAATATCTTGGATGACATGGGGGTGAGTAAATTATCAAGAAATTTTCATTCTGGAGGGAATTAATCCTTTAACGTGTATACGTTTTGCCATAAAAGATTGATAATGACATAGTCTGCTTTGATATGTACCATATCAAGATCTCACTATAGGGTCACATCATACAATCTGGCATGCAACAATCATGAAGGATGGAAAAAATTGGAAAGTGTTCAGTGGGCTTTATTTGGTATTGAACTTGACCAGAATGCTCTTTCAGGTCAAGCCTGGTGGGGACAGACATTGGATGATGATGTTTTTTGTATTTTTTCAGGATTGTTCTAGGTTTTAAGGCTGCAAGATGCCAGTAGTTGAAGCAGAGGTCTTCAAAACTGAAGAACACTGAAACCGGGATTTTGGAAAAGCCTGAAAGCGGTATGTCTGGTGGTTGAGTTGCCTTGGGCGGTGTTCAAGGGCTTGAAATAGGATGTCTTGTCCTCAAGTTCCACTCTCCGTGCCGAGCTTCAAAATGAACAGCTACAGTAGACATCAAATAGATTTGAGACACAGATCTGCTTCTCATTATGAGGCAGGTAAAGGTGGGGTTGAAAGGGGCAATTCAGGTCTGAAGGTGCAGGATCGACCTTGTGAGTAAGAAAGATGTACGTGCTGGAGGTTGTTGGGTACTTCGGAAGAGATTACGGTGATGGAATGAGTGAGGAAATGAGGGTTAGCCTTAAACCGATGCGTAAAGAATGGCCTAGCAAGAGAGAAGGTCCAAATCAAAGTGCAGAGAAGTGGAAGAGATGAATCAGGAGAAAGAGTGAGAAAAAGAGAAAGTTAGGCATGACTGACAGGTAGAGGGAAAGGTGATGGAGATATTGAGAGACAGAGAAACAGCCAAAATGAGGTGAAGACAGGAACAGAGAGAGGCACTGATAGGTTCAGAGAGAAGGTGCTATACAGGAAGTGAGCAGGATGCTAGGGTATGATATATGTATGGAGTATGTTATGAAGTTGCTAAGTTGACTGGTATTAGGCACATTGCCATTTGTTTGCTACGGTGTTACGGCTGGTTGCTAGGATGCTGCTAAACAGATGCTAAAGCATCCTTCAGACTGTCAGCCCAAATCTGATTTTGTGCATAACCGGATGGAATCTGATTTGAATAACTGACTGTCCACACAGCATATCACAGCTGTTCATATCCGATTTGTGTGTCCATAAGCGCTCTTTCTTTTTTATGGAATGTGCATTGGTTTCTATGGTAATGCCGTTGCGTTGTTATGCCTACGCTAAAAACAACAGTAACAGCAATGCAGTTTGCAATACAGATGTTGTCTTACGACATGACAACATGTTGCCGTTGCAGTTGCGCAGTATTATTATATTTCGTCTTGTGAGGATTTGCACAAATCGTTTCCGTTCAGACTATCTAAATATGATCGGATTTCAATCGGATTTGCACAAAAATCAGATTTGAGCTGACAGTTTGAATTGCATTGCATTGCATTGCTAAGTGCTTGCTAGGGTATTATGGGTGATTGATTGCTAGGACATTGCTGCTACGGTATTTTTTAGCCTGTTGCGGTGGTTTCTAGAATGTTACAGTATATGTGATTTCTAGGGTCTTCCCTTTTGAAAATTAACCATTTATTATAGTAAAAGTGTAGTAACCATGTTTTTAGCATATTGATTACTATTTGTATACCCCCAGTTTTACTACAAATACCATGGTTAAACTTTGGTTAGTGTAGCAATTTGTAGTAGTTTTATTTGTGATAGCCTATATTTAAAGGGTTGCTAGATGGTCGCTAATGTATTTTGAGGCATTTTTAGCACTTTTCTATGAAGTTGCTAGTTCTTGATTGCTAATTTGACTGCTACAGTGCATCTCAGTGTTTCAGAAAACAAATTGTTAAAATTTTGACACAGCATTGTTTTATATTACCAATATGGTGTGTTGTTTATTGACAACATTAGCAATGTTTTGTGGCTAATATTAGCAATTGTACAATTTTTATGTTAATTCTTCATATTAACATGTGTATCTTTATATTAGCATTGCTATATTGTGTTGCTAATGTTAGCAAATTTGCACTTAGGTTAGCAATTTATATATTAGCAGTGGTTAATTGCGAATATTACCAGTAAGGAGTTAATAAATTCCTTCTGTTTAATTGGCACCTCTCTCTTTTTCTCTCTGTCTGTCTTTCTCTTTTACCCTCAAATGCAAGAAATGACATGCTAACACGCAAGCACATAACAGCTGTCTAATGAACACAGCTGTTTGCCTCATTTATAGCCCCTTTATCAAATACCATGTTTAATTTTCCCGCCTTGCTCCAGAAAGAAATTGTTGTCATCAAACTCCAATTTAATAGCTTTAAACACATCTCGTAATTGCACAAGTCAGCAGAGACCCATCTGTTGTGCTCTCAAATGTTCACAATAATGCAAGACACACTGATGCTTCTATTTTGAGTAAGTTTTTATTGTGCATGTGTGAATGTGAGTCCAGCACTGCGTTTTTGGACGGCAGATAAAGGGATCTGTCCTGGATCGCCTTCAAACAACCACACCTCTTATATTGTGGACCAAACAATAATTCTTTGTCTTCATCTATTTTTATATCTCACCGTATTTCATACAGATGTATTTATCTGAACTCAGTGGTACACATTAAAATTCTTTGTTTTGTTTCCAGTGAATTTATTACCATTCTTAAAACAAGACAACTTTCATTGAGAAATAAAAGTCAATTACATAATAAAGATTTTTCAACTGGTAAATACATCTATTTTCTTATTTTAAGCATAAATTTCATTAAATATATTTTAATTTCACATCCATGTTTTTGTTTATATACTTGTTCTGCCATTATTATTTGCTCAAAAACCATAACTGAAAATATTGCAAGTATTGAAAACATTTTTTTTCAGAGGCTACAAACTATTTTTGAGTGTTGTTGTTATTCACGGCGATCTGTATTTGATGGAAATCTTAAGTTTTGAGTTTAACAACAGACAGCTCATGTGTAACATTTACAATATACACAAATTTCTCCAAGCTTTTCATACAAACAGCATGAAGTTAAAAAATGGCTACTATGAGTCATGTTTCTGTGGTTTTACCATGTGGTTCAACAGTAGGCTTTGATTTATGCTGTTATTCTGTCTGTGCACGTGTTTGGGGAGTTACTTTGAGTGTTTTTCACAGGTACGGGAAACTGGCAGATTCATCAAAAGCTAGGGAAAAAATCATATTTTGAAACAAAACAATGGAATGTATTTTTTTGCTTTTGCTGTCTGTAAAACAATCATTCCAATAAAGTACTTTAAAACTGACACTGAGTAAAACTGACAAAGGCAAAGAAAAAACATTTGACCCCATCCCCTGGCACAGTATTTAACCAACTAAGGGGTCTTTTAACGTCAGGGGCCACCAAGACAGCAAAGACCCAATTCAATAAATGTCAGCTTTAATCTGTCAGATGGTGTGAAGAATCATGCCAGCTCGCCTTGATAAAAAACCCTGAAGCAACCTAATGTGGAGAGCAACAAATATGACCATAAAACTTTCTGCCCTTCATAGACATCTTTTCAGTATTTTTCCGCAGCTGTCAATTGATAAAAAAATAATCTAATTAATTTCAAGATATGCTGATTAATTAATCTAATCACAGTATATTGAATATCAATATTTGCTCCTAAATTAAGATAATTAATTTTTAACAACATTACACTATTGAGGCACATTTTTTCTCTCTTAATTAGCATGTTTTATTTTACTTGGGTGTAAGCCATTAAAATTCCAAAATCTTTGGCCAATCAAAACACTGAAACCACATTTAAGAGTTAAGACTAATACATATACATTATATTCATCACCTATATCACAAACTGTCCTAATTGATCACAAAAAAACATTCCCCTTTTATGGAGGCAATGATTTAGTAGTTTGTTATTTCAACCCTATTCTTCTGTATCCAAACAATTTTAGGGAATAGGATCTTGGATATGGCAGTACTTCTTCATTCCCAACCATCTTTTAAAATCCTCTCTGCTCCAAGCTCGTTCCAATTTAGTGAGAGGATAGCTGTGAAAAGGGGAGATGGAAAAAGAGAAAATGCCTGAATAATTACAGTAAAGGGGATTTTAAGGATGCTACACAGCTGGCGTGATTTTGATCTGGTCCACTTTACAGCTTATTCAGGCCAATAACTGCCCACGTGTTCTCACTGCACGCAATTCCAGTTTGTTTTTCAAATCCAGTCTTTAGGACTACCTGTCCGTTTCAAGTCAATCCAATTCAGAAATTCAATTCACTGTATTCCACTTCCTATCCTTCAAATGTTCCCACTTGCTCCCGAAAGGGTTTTTTGGTAGATAAAGAGTAAAATAACTTGAGCAATGATATTTACTTTGGATGTGATGGTTGATTAGCATTCCATATTATGATTATTATGATCTCTGTGGTTAACTCAGCAGGTGTACTGCAGAATGCAGAGTGAAAACCTAGTTGACTTTCCAGCAAAAATACATGCTAATTGTACGCTAATGACACTCTGGAAATGCACGGAGAGAGCCAGCAGTCACCACCGCCGAATCAAAAAGTTCCTCTGCAGGAAACGAAGGAGCATGAATTCAGATGCTCCTTCGCACGTTCTGTCAAGTCAATTTCCGAGGTGAGAATCAAAAGCTGACCTTGGTACGTGAAGCACTGGGATTTTGGACAGTTTTGAGGGAAGCAATAAAGCGAATTTGGCAGGAAACAGAGATTGACGGCTCTAACTGTGGAAAGAGAGCACCGCAGCTTGAGAATAGTGCACAGTGTGTGCTCGAACCCCCTAAAAACGAGAAATGGTTGCATAATTGTGCATAATGTTAGCGACTTCGCTGCCACACAAAACAACACACATTTTCAAGATTAAATCAACATTCTTGACCCTAAAATGGCCAAAATGTCTCATTCACGAGCACATACAGACCCAGCCTCAACTTTTGGCCCACTTCTCTTTCAACTTTCACTGCACTGATCTTGGTTTGTTGAGGTTCATGGAGGGCGTTCTGGAGTCCAGCGGGCCTGAGAGGCCTCTCTTTGCAACTCAAAGACTTTCAGCTTGAATTGGGTTCCCGCAGATAAATATGTGATTCACAGTTGTTGGCCACAGACAGAGAAAGGGATTACTCACTCCATGGGAAACAGAGGCTCGGTTTTCTGTGGTGGTTTGAAGCTTAAAAAGGGACAGAGAGAAGAGAAACAGACGAGACAAGACGACAGTTGAGAGGGACATAGAGGAGGCGAGTTGAAATGAGATGGGATGAGATAAAACAGGAGGAAAAACCGAGGTAAATAAAATGAGGCAGGTGAGAAGAACAGAGAAGACAAGATTAGTTGAGGTGGAGAAACTGGTGAGGGAGAAATTAATGAGACAAAATGAGGGAGAAATTGTCAAGAAAGCAAAAGAGAGAACATGAGATGAACGAGAAACAGAAAAAGAGACAAGCGAGATGATATGAGACAAAATGTAACAAACAGGAGAGAGGAGATGAGAAAAAAACAATATAAATGGCAAATATATGACAAAGAAACTAATGCGATAAAACAAAATGAGAGAAACAGCAGACAAAATGAGGTGGAAAGCCATGAGAGAAACAAGATGAGAAAGAAACAGATGAGATGATAGAGAGATAAATGCCTGGGATAAACAGAGGAGTTGAGACAACTAACAGAATGAGATGAAAAATATAGGAGACAAGATTAGGTGAGACAAAACAAAATAAAAGAGAAACAGTCCAGAGAGATGAGACAAGACAAAAAGTTTGAGAGAAATAGAAGAGACAGAGTTAGACAAAGATTATACAAAAAGAATGACAGGGGTAAGTGAGACAACATGAGAAACAGCAAGCAGATGAGAGAGACATGAATGAAATGAAACAAAAAAATGAGAAAGAAAGAAAGAAATAAGAATGAAACAGAGACAAGATGAGAGAAAAACAGAAGAGATGAGATTAAATGATAGAGAGAGAGAATCAGAAGAGATTAAAAAATAATAATAATAATAATAATAAATGATAGAAAGATAGATAAGAACAAACCAGGCAAGAGCAACATATAAGACAAGCTGAGCTGAGATGAGACAAATGAGGAAGAAACAGCCCAGAGAGAAATAGAGGAAACAATGTCTATGAAGGGAGGGAACAGAGATGAGACAAGACTAAATGAGAGAGAGAAACAAAAGAGACATGATAAGATGAGATACAAAAAGATCAAATCAGAGAGAAACGAAGAAGAGATGAAAAGAGAGAGACTGTGGACAGAGAAGGAGATGAGATGAGACCATAGAGGAATAGACAAGAGAAATACAGTAAGGAGATGAGACAAAATGAGAGCAAAACGAGAGAGGGGGCTTCATCAGCCCATCGCTCATGTCAACAAGAGAGGCAGGACTGTAATCAGCACCAGATGATCGGCAGCCCAAAACAGCCAAGAGTGGACTGAAAGAGAGAGACAAAAGTGAGTGAATACTATCAAGAGAGAGAGAGAGAGAGGAAAGGAACCCTCCTTTCCTTCAACAAGACCTCCAAAAGGAACAGGCCAGCCCGTGTTCCCAGGAGTCCCGTGGATGTAGACGCTCTCTCCTGAAGTCACCACCTGAGAATGTCTGAGACCATGGCCCACACGGCACCTCGCGTGCGAAGGGAGCTGTATGAGCATGTTTGTGTGTCTGCTGCAGACGCAGAGGCCCAACACTGCACCTATGCCAGACAGAGAGAGTGAGAGAACGAGCCCTTTCCAACCAAACCACAGAGCCACAGAGTCTGGCAGTGGCTCCCCGCCAACAGAATGAGAGGAAGGAGGGTGAAAATAGTGTAAAACAATAGACGAAGGCATAAAAACACACAGAGTGTACTAGGAGACTGGGAAAGGTGCTTGGGTTTGCGTTTGGGTTTGGGTGGGTGTGTTGATGATTGTGTGCATGTGCTTGTGTTTACAAGCACCGTAAAACCCAACGTTAAAGCCAATGTTGCATTAGAAAAAAAGCTTGAAATTGCACATTTGGACATTCATGCAGATCATGGCCAAACCAAGCGACAGCTCTCATTCTTTTAAACTAACATTGTCCTAACAAGGCACAATACAAACAGTTTCCAGTGGCAATGTAAAAACGTGACACAATCACAGAAAATCAAAAGATATTTAATGTAGAGTTATGAGAAGCAGGATGATAGACCAATGAAATTTCACGGGGGTGGCTACTCAGTATAAATAGAAACCTAGCAACTGACAAAGTTGGCTTAGTTTGTCAAAACATTTGTGTTGGCAGGACAACTCAACAAAGACTCCTAGTGCTTGTTGTGTTCCATCTTGGAATAAAACCCATAGTGAGCAAGAGGATACAATTCTTCCTTTGACAATCAGATTATTGGTAAAACAACCACAACACTAGAACATTTCTCATTTGTAGCGTTTAGAGGTTTGTTTGTCATTCTGAGAGCTATTTTGTTTCCATGTGTGGTTAAATGGATTCCAGGGTTATAGGACCCAAGGCAAAGTCCAAGACCATATTTTCTATGACTAGTCGAGATCTGAAAGAGAAAACAAAAAAAAAATAGGACAAGAAAAGTTAATGCTAATGCTATACTGCACCAGTTTTGTAGTACTCAAGTCTGGACAAGGCCGGACTCAGACTCAAGTCTATGTCTAAGACCAAGACCATATTTTCCATGACTAGTCGAGACCAGCTCATTCAAGTTCAAGTTAAAGTCCAGGCTCAGTCCAAATGCTCCTAAAAATATGGTCTTGGACTGAATGAGCTGGTCTCGACTAGCTCCTATAGTACTGTTTTAGACCGTACTCTGAAGTAGGAGCTAATTTAGTTCCTCCAAAGGGAGTTCCTAAAACTAAATACATTCCTGGTTCCTGCATTGCAAACACAACAAAAAGCATGTACTTCTGCCAATAGTTCTAGTTTCCTCTGGTGTGAAAGCCCCTATAGTGGCTAGCTTGATTGTACACTCATTATTGAGGTGCACTTTGGGATTGAAGAAATGCACTTGGTAGTGTCCACTATGGTTTCAAAGACTTCTACAAATGGGTGTCCACTCAAATAGAGAACTATATAAGGGTATGGGGGGGGGGGGGGGGGGGGGGGGGATTTTGGACATAGTCCTGATTTAGTGTCCTGATTTAGTGCAATGTGACTGCACACTTCCAGCGCATTGGCAAAGCATTTGTGTCTGAATTCGTATAATGTGTAGCGTATGTTTCTGGTCTAAGTTTAAGCATCCATTATCCATATGATGCCAGTGATAAGTCAAGAATTGTATCATCCTGATACAGATCTAAGCAGCACATTGCTACACCATTTCACATGATTTTGTGAGAACTAAACATGTGGGAACTCTGTACAGACACTCTGTTAAGGTTTGGCACTGGAAGCAGCTGGCGCTAGAATACATTAACCGAAATGAGTTCAGCTCTAAAGACCCGAGCTAAAATAAAGAGGGGAAAATAGCAAGTTCTGGAAACAGATGCTAAATACATAGTATCAAATCACTAGGGGAAAAGAGAGAGCGAGACGGAGAACTCCTTCAAATTTATTTATACTCTGTTTTGTCTTTCAGCTTATGAGATGATGATGGCCTGCAGTGAGAGTGTCTGCTCAAATATACCAGTTTTGGAGAAGCTACATTGAAACTGTAGCTTGCTAAGCTAAAAGCTACTCCTAATATGCAGGAGTTACTCTTAAAACTACGCTTAGAAAATCAAACTACACTGTTTCTTGCTTACTTAGCCAAGCTTCCCTGTCACACATGTAAAACAATTTAGCGACTTGTAATCAAAGGCAACGTTACTAATTTTTTTTTAAAGTTCTTCATCTGCTATTTATATGTTACTTTATTTCAACTAACAAAATGTTTTGTGTATGTAATAGTTTTAATTTTAGATTTATTTTTAGTTAACGATAGTAACCCTATGTGTTCCACGTGCAAATCACATCCAGAACATCCAGTCCATCATATCTTAAATCTTAAATTATGTCCCTCCTCAGCACATTTCTCACAGGCAGTAAATCAAGTCAGGGATTCTTTTAGGAACATACATTGAAACATTGATTTAATGATCTGTTTTAACATGTTTGGCACTGAGTTCGAACAGGTGCAGAAAACATTACAGACTTTTGATGGTGTGACATGATAAACCTGAAGACAGAGGTAAGATTATTAATTATTTGAAATTGTTGTCTTTACATTTTTGTCTAAATTTATAACCTAAATGCGGGGGTAAACTGTATTGAGCTGTATTGAGCAGCCTGGATGTTCTTCTAAATATCTTCTTTTGTGTTCAATGGATGAAATAATGTCAAAGAGGTTCAAAATTACATACATATTTATTATACATACATTTCCATGAGGTTCAAATCTTTCATTTCCCAAATACATACATGGTGGGCCTGAAAAGAGATCTCCCTTCACTCTCTTTCTCGCTATCGCAGTGTGTATTTTCTCATCACAAAACCAATGAGATGACAGAATTATCGCTTTTTTGACCTATCGGCAATCACAGCGAATTCACGATGAAAACACCCGGCAGTCACACTCACTCCCACCTGAACGAACAATGTACTTGTCAATCTCACACTTTAAGCACACAACAACAAATGAAACCACACTTTTTATTAAACACACCTGGCCAAAGAGACATCAATATTAAGACCTTCTGAAATTCATGTTGATTTTTTACATTTTTCACACACGTTGTACTTATAATCCATCCATCTATTTTCCAAACCAATTCTCCTGGTTAGGGTCACAGGGATTCCATACGAGTACCATCCGAGCCAAACCTTGCCTAACTTCCAAGATCTATTCTTATAATACAATATAATTTATAATCAAAAATGCGAAACAGATTCATTTTCATTAGTGATCACAGATATTTGTTCCCAAAAACACAGTCCACTCATTGTCCAACCTCTCCCAAGACCGCATGACTCGTATGTAAATATGTGGAGGCGTCAAGATTTCAAGCTATTTAAGAGAATTGACAATGAGGAATAGGCTCTGGAGAGAAGGAAAAACAAATCATTTCAGACGGGATGATTGAAATCCCAACTCTGGAATGTCTACAAACAGAACGCAACTCTTTTGTCCGTTGACAGCAGACATAACTCCTGATCGCTGGACGGTAATAATCCCTCATTTATAAGATGAGGGGAGGAACTGGACAGATTTGTCTTTGAAACGTTCATTTCACGCCTACGAGGGTGCGGAGCAGCCAACAGCCATGTATGATTCATCCATGAGAGAGAATGATCTTTTTTTACTGTTTTTGAAGAAAATCTGAGTGGCATCCACCATGATGCTAGGCTGTTGTAGGTTGCCGGGGTGTTGCTATAAGGTTATTGTTTTCTAAATTTTATTGAGTGCATTACTATACTATGTGCTTTTGTGGATTACTTACTCACGAAAGTTTAGTAGGGATTTGTTTAAATCACTAACAGCAATAATAATCAGCAATGCTTGTCTTAGCAAGCACCGCTAACTATAGATTAAACTTCACAAATTGACCTTAGACTTGGTACTTTGTCTGTCCTTCCCACACAGTGAGAACGGGATATAATCTATAACATATTTTAACCTCAAACATCTGCCACAAATTACCGAAACAACTGACCAGCTTCAGAGACTTAAAACACTTAAGACAGCTGGTATGAGTCTCCACGTGTGAGGGTGCGTTGCACCATCTCGATCATTTTAATTTAATATTCATCCCCATATTTCAATGCTAAAATGAGTGAAAAATGCTTTTGAAACTTTTGACATCGCTACCAATCATAAATATGAAGCACGTCTATTTTGCAGCTGTGTTTTTCCAGCAGCTGAAATCCCTTAAGACGCCCTACAACTCATGAGTCATGCAATACTTCACATAGACACATTAGTGCTCAAATTTTTCAGAGTGTAATGAGTTTTTTAAAACAGAATGCTACTAGTTTATCTAGATTTTTTCTTGTGTTTTTAGTTTTGATATATATTTAGAGGCTTTAATCATGTTGCACTTTGTCAGGCTATAGACTAGCCGACTAGCTAGTTATCTGACTAGTTTTTGAAAATGTAGTTTTAAAAAAAACTAAAACTGAAAGATTTTTGTATCATATTTGGCCCATTTCCCTTATGAAAATTAAACATGGTTTTATTTTTTAGTAAAATTGTAGTAAACGTTTTTTGTATAACCATGTATAACCATAGTTTTATAACAAATACGATGGCTAAATGATGAGTTGTGCAGCAAAATCATGGTTAATTTGTGGTTACCATTTGAGGTGTAACTATAGTACCCATGTTTTTTTTTGTTTTTGTTTTTTTTTGTAGTAAAACGATGGCTAATTTTCGTAAGGGTTGTGGTGTTTTCACTGTGAAAAAAAAATGTAGACAAATATGATAATACTAGCATCACTAACTCTAATAGCATTTGAATGCATGCAAACAAACTTCTTTTCCTAAGTAGTAAATTGGTTGCAGAATAGCTGTTTATTCTTTTTGAATGCTGAGATTCTAAGTCTGACAGGATAGAAAAAACATTGTCTGATTTAGTCAACTGTCCTTGTCTCCACAACATACAGTAGGCTACAGACAGATCGAAATACACACTCACAGAAAAAAGAAAACAGAAGTGAAGTGAACGAGACAGACTGGCAAATTGACAAATATACACCCTAGAGAATCAAATGTCAAAACTAAGCCAAAATTGTCTCTTTTTTAATAGAGACACATAGGTTCTATTCTTAGCCAGTAGATGGAGCCATTCAATTTGGTGTCTGTTTTGATCTTTATCTTTATCAGAAAACTTTAGCTAGTGTTCAAGGTTTAGCTAATTAGCATGACCCCATTAACCTTTTCTGGCCAGTGTGCAAATATTTATTGAGAGCTTTTAAAAGCATTAAATGGAACTTAGATTTTTCCTTATTTTTCCTTTAGTTCTTGTAGGCTCCAGAGATTTACTGAGATGATTGGTAACGGTTTTATTAGACCTAAATGAGATAAACTTCCTAAATATTCCAAACAAATATTTAGCATACTTTGTTCATTCTAATTAGATTTCTTCCATTAAAAAAATTGAGTATACATAAGCTAATCAAACTAGCTGCTTTCCATAATGACAGTTCAGCAATTTACTGAGATAAATTTCTAAGTGCTGCATTCCTGTCTCTAATTATCGCTTGCCTTTTTTAACCTTTTCATTTTTTTAATGTGTCAGATGACGTTTGTTTATCTAAGAGAGATTTATTGGACTGAGCTGCACTATTGAGCGTCTTGATCTGTGAAGCATGCGCTCTGTTGCGATTTCACCATAGAGTACTTGGCATGACGCTGCATGCTCAAACGAGTGTGTGTATATCCAATTAAACTTGTTTATAGCTAAGATAGACCGATTAATTTGACTAAAACTGAAAGGAAACCAAAGAGACATCAAAACTGTCGATAACCCTCAGATGGCATTGAAAAAACAAACATTGTATTTCTTTAAACGCTGTTGCTAGCATGATTGACAGTTGCTTACAAAGCGATACTTCTTCCTGTAAAGAACTTAGGCATCAAGTTTTCTTTACCCACCTCTATAAACTGCCAAGTTTTACCTGACAACTCCAGACTTAGACAACTCAAATAGTCATGCAAATATTACTCAAAATCGCCCACAGGGTTTATCTTTTCACTGGTAAAAGCTTTATTGTCCTTGCACCTACAGCAGAAGTGTGTTTTGTTAATGTAGGCACTTGAAGGAACATAAATCACAAAAAATGCTCATTTAAGTGATTTACGGCTTAAACTGTGATCCATAACACAAATATGCACTTTACAAAAAAACTGTACTATATCTGCGGGATGTTATGCACCGTTTTCTGATGAGAAACCTTTAAATTGAACCTTAAAAATGCTGGAATGGAAGAGCAAGTGTTTGGTTGTGACTTCTACTCTTGTATAAAATAAACCTGTTGTTTGTTGTGAATTTCTGAATAGCATATTGCCTTTTGTAAATTTTGTGAAAATCGTCTCACTGCAGATTTTGGGACATTCTGGAGCTGTGGTTTGAAAGTGAATACACGCATCATGTTTTCACACAGTGTGGTCAAATATACACACTTTCTGTCTTTTTACAGTTGTAAAGGCTGTAATTCGTCATAGTTTTAAGACAGCACATATGGTAGGGTGAAAAAGTCTGGTGCTCCTTAAAAAAATATGTTTTGCATGAACTTTTACATGTGTGATGAAACTTGTACATACACATAACTGCTCTTTTATCTAATGGTTTAAAAGTATATTAGCAGTGGTGCTTGCTTAGACACTACATATTTAACTTGACTACCTTATCATAATTTTATGGTGTTTTTTGGCGCTTGACAGCCCTGTATGGAAAAGTATGGTTAGGATATTCTTCGGAATATCTCCTTTTGTCCCACAATTTTGGAAGAACATGGTGTAAGTAAATGAATTAGCATTTTGGATAAACTATGAAAACCAGTCACACCACATAAGCAAGAGCCCAAAACTCATTTCGATCTTCTGCAGCACATGCCAGACTACATTGCCTGATCTGCTGGACTTAATGGCAACAATTATTAACTGTTTTTATGTCTTTTTTTCCCTAACAAAAAGTCATTTGAGCAGAATCAGGAGGGTGGCACATCATAAACAGCAATTTAACTGGTTGCTGGTTTTGTTTGTAATTAAACAAAACTGCCTCTATGGTAACACAAGACTACATTTCCTTTCAGAAACTGCACATATTTTCCTTGCGCTGGCCAATGGCTGTTCATTTGGAGCTACTGTTGTAAACGTACCTTGTTTGGCGAGTGACCGCCAGCCAAATGTTTCCTGGTAGACAAGCCTTGTGGTGTAAAATCGGCATTTTGCCAAATCAGCCAGGCAGAACGGGAAAGCCTTAAGGTTTGTTTTAGCTCTCAATTAAACAAGGTGTCCTTATTATTAGTCAGCTTTGTGAGTGCATTGGGCAGCAGATCTGATTATAATTAAAAACTGCTGTAATTACAAAGAAACAGTTTACATCGTGCCATAAAACTGCACGGTCCACGCTATTTAAAGTTTCTGTAAATGTAATAGTACCTATTACTTCAGTTCTCACACTGGGGCCCCGAGGTGTACGGGTTAGTAAACGCAAAGTTTATTTATAAGAACCTAAATGTTCCCACAGGTTTGACTTTTTCTCATAGGAAACGCTTGCTAAAAGGATTTCAAAGATCAGCCAGTCTATGACTTTTGTGAGGTTTAATTTGAATGCAAAATTCATTATTGGGCAACATTCAGTTTTTGTTTTTAAAATCTTGGCATAGTGGACAAGAGCTACAGAACCGAATTAGTTTTCCATTATTAAGCCATCAAAACCTAAGCCATGGAAATAAGCAAATTAGCATTGTATCCGGTATTTTAATGGTTACTCTGTTTATGTGTTTTTGTTTTGTTTTGTTTTTTTCCACTTAAATCGAAAATTCATTGATGCTACGAATAATCTAAAAAGTTTTGAATCTACATGTTTGAAAGGTGCTGTTAAAAGTAAATAAAAATACTGTAATATTTTCATTTATCTTGCATTTTATGTTTTGAAGTACTAATATGGATGCCATCCTAAAAGTTTACAACACTGTTAAAAAATAAATAAGTAAAGTTAGTAAAGCTCATAGTTTTCTGCAATTCAGAATTGCAAGATGTCAATTCGCAATTGCAAAGGAAAAAGTCAGAACTGTGAAACTGTGAGATAAAAAGTTGCAATTACCTCAGTTCTGAGAAGAAAAGTCTGTGTGAGATATTTTGAGATATAATGCAATTGCCAGAAAAAAGACAGAATTGTGAGAGGATGTTACTTGATATTATATCTTTCATGATAATAAAGTCTTAATTCAGAGAGAAAAAACTTTAGAACCCGCAGTTCTGTGGGAAAGAAAAAAAAGAATTTTGAGATGTAAACTCAGAAATGTGTGGAAAAAGTTATAATTGTGAAATAGTTGCATTACCTTCCATATTTCTTGTCCTTTTGAGTTCTTACCTTATCTAGTCGCAAAGAGATGGTGGACAGTGAATTATTTATCAGTTTAAACCAAACTATTTTTTTAACCAAACAATAGTAATTTACAACTTGCATTTCAGAAGATGTCATGTGGAGGCTAATAAGGTGTATACGGTAAGCATTAATTTGAAATGAGATATATAATCTACTGGACCTCAGCAACCAATTTGAGGGTGAAATGTAATATAACCATCCTAGGGGAGCATTTTGCGAATAATGTCTCTGTGTTTATATTCTCATGCTATCGCTGCTGTAAATAGACCACAGGTCTTTTCTCAGGGTTGGTTTCACTAGCCCGGCTGTTTTATTTGAAGGTGACTCACTGGAGTGTGACCGATGCTTTTGTGATGTTGTCCAAGGGTGTGTGTTTGTGTATTTCTGTGAATGCCCATGAGTCTGTGTATGTGTGTGTTTGCAGAGTAACCAAATCACAGCCTGAATGTCAACATTAAACCTCGAGAGGAGAGACACCTTACGGAGGAGGATAAATGTTTGAGGTGATGTCAATTGTGAGTTTGAACGATACGTTTCGCAGCTGTTCGTACTATATGAGACAGAAAATAATGTATGTTAAAATGGTTAACCCTGTAACTAAGGCCTGTTCTTGCCAAGGATAATAACTGTAAAGTTTTAGTAATCATTCTAAATGTTTAAGAATAAGGAAGTCCACACGACACCTTTAACAATAACTACATAAAGGAACTATATTACTGGAATAACTTGCAGATGAATGATAAAAACATTCACAGCCAATCAGAATCCACCAGACTTTAAAGAGCTTGAACGTTTAAAGTGATAGATGAGAAAAATGCAGCATGCTTATAACAAATAGAATGTTATTGTGCATTGGTGTGGACGCTAATATGGTTGTAGTCATTGTTCTTGGTGTGAATGGGCCTCAACCATTGTAACTGTAATCAAAAGCTTATTTGTCAACATAAACATGTCTTATTTGGTGAGATTACTAGTAAACAAACACATAAACACCCCTCGCACACATGGGTGGCCATGAACTTGCAAATTTAGGATTAAAGCAGAGATGTTGATTAGTTACCATTGACATTTTTGCCACTGATGGTTCTATGAAGAACCTTTAACATCCATGGAACCTTTCCATTCCACAAAAGGTTCTTTATAGTGGAAAAAGGTTCTTTAAATTTTAAAATGTTCGTCATACAAAGAAAAATAGTTATTTTAAGAACTTTTCACTAAAACGTTCTTTGGGGAAGCAAAAAAAAAAAAAAAAAAAAATGGTTCTTCTATGGCATCTCAGAGTGGTTCTTCTATGAATTTGCTTAAGTTTAATACTTTGGGTTAGAACATTGTTCAGATCCATTACCCTAAGTATGGGCAGAAACTATACTGTAGTTACCATGACAAATTTTTGGGATATCTTTTGACATTCATTTACTGTACACCCAAAGAGACCTATTTGCTCATTAAATTACTCAATTATTTACTCGCGTTTACCAAATTGCTTGTTTATTCAATAGTCTGTATTTACCTTTATTCAACATCGGGCCATAAAAGTTACCTTCTGAATGTTTCAATACGTCTATCGTTCCTGAAAATCACCCACTGTCTTGGAAGATTTATCCTGGGTCCATTTGAGTCTCTATTTTACCTCTCACTGCATGACTGGACTTTTAAACACCACGCTGACAAATTGCCGCAGAGTAAACTGTGTATGGAGGGTCCGATACGGCTCCTTCTGGAACAGAAAACCGCTTTGTCATTGTGTGTGAACATGCACAGACCACATGAACCTAATAAGCAATGCCTGGAAACCTCCCACACATGCTGGCAAAGAGCCGTCGTGCTGCTCCACTGTTTTCATGAGGAAACATTGAAAGGAGGCTAACTTAATATTTACACAAAAGCAGCACACTGGGATTTAATTTCCATATTAGCAGACAAAAACACTGGCGATTAATTTACACAAACAACTAGATTTTTTGTAATGCTTGCCCATGTTGAACTCACTGTTATGATTGTGAAGACTCTGCTAAAGGTGTTCTGAGAAATTTAGAAATTGTTGCTAGGTGGTTTCTAGAACTGCATCCCAGATAACGCTCTATACACTATCCACTTACACACTATGTACTTATGCACTATGTACTCAACCATGTAGTGTATGAATTTTATAAGGTTATTTTGTCATTAATAATCGGAGTCTGATAACCCCTCTCCTTTCGCAATGTAATTAAAGCTACGACATTTGAGTGCATGAAGTGTTCAACATTCCACACTTAGTTTTTTTTCAGTTATTTAAATACATCATATATGTATTTAAAGTGCACTTTTACTTTTTGGAATTTTCAGTGTGAACGCGCTACTCATACTATTTATATTAAAAAAACGTCATAGAATAGTGCATAAGTACACGATTTGGGATGCACCTTAGGTGTGGATGGTTGCTAATGTGTAGCCAGTGCTGGGTAGATTGCTTACAAATTGTAGTCCATTACTGATTCTAAATTACATTACGAAAATTGTAGTAACATAATCCATTACATTACATGTTTTAGGTAATATAATCAGACTACTTTTTAATTATATTATGAGGTTGTTAAAGTGTTCTGAAAAGTGTTTTGTAGGTTGCTATGGTTTCTAGGTGTAAACATTTGCTAATGTGTTGCTATTAGCATGCTGTTAGGTGGTTTCTAAAACCCGAATTCCGGAAATGTTGGGACGTTTTTTTAAATTTGAATAAAATGAAAACTAAAAGACTTTCAAATCACATGACCCAATATTTTATTAAAATTAGAACATAGAGAACATAACAAATGTTTAAACTGAGAAATTTTACACTTTTATCCACTAAATGAGTTCATTTCAAATTTGATGCCTGCTACAGGTCTCAAAAAAGTTGGCACGGGGGCAACAAAGGGCTGAAAAAGCAAGAAAATTTGAAAAGATTCAGCTGGGAGAACATCTAGCAACTAATTAAGTTAACTGACCTCAGGTCTGTAACATGATTAGCTATAAAAGGCATGTCTTAGAGAGGCAGAGTCTCTCAGAAGTAAAGATGGGCAGAGGTTCTCCAATCTGTGAAAGAGTGTGTAAAAAGATTGTGGAATACTTTAAAAACAACGTTCCTCAAAGTCAAATTGCAAAGGCTTTGCAAATCTAATCATCTATAGTGCATAACATCATCAAAAGATTCAGAGAAACTGGAGAAATCTCTGTGCGTAAGGGACAAGGCCGAAGACCTTTGTTGGATGCCCATGGTCTTCGGTCCCTCAGACGACAATGCATCACTCATCGGCATGATTACTAAATGGGCCCAGGAATACTTCCAGAAACCACTGTCGGTAAACACAATCCGCCGTGCCATCTGCAGATGCCAACTAAAGCTCTATCATGCAAAAAGGAAGCCATATGTGAACATGGTCCAGAAGCCCCGTCGTGTCCTGTGGGCCATGGCTCTTTTAAAATGGACTGTTTCAAAGTGGAAAAGTGTTCTATGGTCAGACGAGTCCAAATTTGACATTCTTTTTGGAAATCATGGACACCGTGTCCTCCGGGCTAAAGAGGAGGGAGACCTTCCAGTGTGTTATCAGCATTCATTTCAAAAGTCAGCATCTCTGATGGTATGGCGGTGCATAAGTGCATATGGTATGGGCAGCTTGCATGTTTTGGAAGGCACTATGAATGCTGAAAGGTATATAAATGTTTTAGAGCAACATATGCTCCCCTCCAGATTCGGGTTGTACATAGATATGTATATGTAGATGCCTCATTAGCGACTGTTTCTATGGGCCGCTATACGTAAGCCGTTCGCCATATTGTAATGGTCAACTTGACGTCATTCACCAAAGTAATCACTGAATATTTGAAAGATGCCACAATCCTGCACAGAACGGCTCAACGACTCTGTGCGAACCTACAGTATGGTGAATGACATCAAGTTGACCGTTCCAAGATGGCGGCCGCATCCATGTGGCTGGAGCAGTCCAATGGGGTATCTATAAATATCTATGGGTTACTAGACTATGTGGTTGCTAAGGTGTTCTAGGTGGTTTCTCTGATTTGTCTGGTTTCTACTGTAGCCATTGCTTGGTTTTATTGTCCACCAGAAGTAGGCTAAGTCTCATCAATTATAAAAATGACAGCATGTTTCCTCAAATATAAGCTTTAACAATAATGATGATACAAATTTTAGACCTGTTCAAATAGTGTCAGGCCTTGATTTCAGTGAGGGGCATTGTTACTTTGAAATTGTTGAAAATATGTCAGTTTAATAATTTTTTTTTTTTTCAATTTAGAGAAGTGTCTGTGTGTATTTCCTGTTTTTTAGTTTTATAAACGGTGGGCTAAAAGACAATACCTGAGGTGAAGATAAAATCCTGACTTGCAGAGCGTGACTGAAGACACCATTACCGGCACGTCCGCAAAACACACACACACACACACACACACACACACACACACACACACACCCACACACACACAAAATGAGCAAGCTATTAGAAAGCAGGGAAATCATATGTGGGGAAAACAGGCCTGAGGCGCATCCTATCTGCTTACATAAACTGACAGATTACACCTATAGCTGTGTACATTGTAGTTTACAGATGTAGCTTGGACAGCATGAAGCTTAATTTAACATGTTCAGCCTCATTATATCTGATGTGGTGTGAATTAAACTCTGACTCATAACCCATCCTGTGCGTTTGTGCTACAAACTGATGAATGATACCTCAAATTAGTCTGTTTGTTGAAGAAAGATGTTTTATTACTTTTCTAAGTGATCAAATTATGCTTTTTGCCTGGCAGACAATGAAAAAGCCCTTAGTGCCAAAAACTGTTTGAACACTTGAGCTTCACAAAAAAATGTTTAAATGTCATTGCGTTAGATAAAATTTGCAAACTAATCCTGCTAGAGTTTTCCCAGAATGAACTTCACTTCTCCAAGCCATTTTTGCAATTACTTGCAATCAACTGATCCCAAGGTGATTTTAAGCGATGTATGAAGTCAGTTCCCCTCAAGTTCACACTGGTGTAGTTCATCACTTTAGCTATGAACGTCATCCAGAGCATTTCACAACTAGAAAGTGTCACTATACTGTTTGTCTTCATTTTGAACAGTGTATATATATATATATATATATATATATATATATAGTTTATAATCAAGCATACTATAAACAAATGTTTTGCTTGAAAGGTACTTTTGTACTGTCTTTAAAAAAAAAAAAAATTAATTTGTTTTGATATTTTGTTATCTAATGCTATGACATTCAGACATTTTAGGTGTGGCTTAAGTGTGCAAACACTTATAGGCCTCTAACAATAGTAACAGTAACTACAAAAACTATGGATAAACACATATCAAAAGCAATAAATCATGGCTGTTTTTATGTGATTACAGTAAATGACCACTAATTATATTAGTAATACTCCACTAAATGTTTTATTTTGTTTGTATTTTGTATTTTATAATACACATTTTCTTTACTAATGCAAGTTTGAAAATATTTTTAAAGAAATCTGAAATTAATGTAATTAATAAATATAATAAATATAATAATAAATATAGCTGCAAGCAGCGATTACTGGGGTTCAAGCACTTTAAGGCCTTTAAGGTGGTCTTGGCCAACCTGGATGTATGGCTGACAGTTAAACACATCCAAAATGGAGAATAGGCTCACAGACACACAACACACATACACACTCTTAAAGCAAATGTGTTAAAAACAACACAACCTGTGTTATATTTTAACACACCTGTGTGTCAAGTTAAGAACAACACATTTTATGTTAATTTCAACTCAACCAGTGTTGATATTCTTAAAATAGTTAACACACGAATGTGTCATAATGACACATATGACACAAATTGTGTGATTTATGACACATTAGGGTGTTAAAAACAACACAACCTGTGTTATATATTAACACACCTGTGTGTCAAGTTAGGGACAACACATTTTGTGTTAATTAAATTTTAACACAACCAGTGTGTTATTCTTTTTAACACAGGCAGTGTGTTAAAATATTTAACACACTAATGTGTCAAAAATCACACAATTTGTGTCATAGATGTGTTATTCTTAACCAGTTAAAATGAATGCAATAAAAAAAAAAAAACAGAAACACAACTACAACTAACTTCACTTCCAGTCACAACCTTAGATGAAATCAACTGAAATAAAATATTAAATCTCTCAAGATCTCAGCAGAGGAGGATTAAACAACTCCAAAACAGCATCACCGGTTTCACTTATTACTAACCAGTTTGTCTAAAAAAGTTATTTAGAACAGAGGTTTAGATGTTGAATTTGCTTCATTTGAACTTACCATTAATGTGATCAGTGTTTGCTTTAGTTGGGTTCTTGACCTTTGACTTTCTAACATTAGTTTTTCTCTGACTGCTGTAAATCTATGTTTGCAAAACACATTTGTTATGACAAAAAAAAAAAAAAAAAAAAAAAACTGAAAAAAAACATTAGTTGGTTTTGGCTGGTCATTAATAATGATTTAGTTGTCGTGTAAGGTCCTAATTCACTGATCTCATCCAGAATCCGAATGTATGATTATTTGATGTTAACATGTAAAATAATGTTGATGTGACGTCAATAATAATAATAAAAAAACATCAGATAATTTGATGGATTTTAAAAACACTTTGCAAACAAGACATTTTGAACATCTATGTAATTTAGATGCAAACATTCATCAAGAATCAGCATATGAATCTCAACAATGGTGACAATAAACAAAAAGCTTCATGCTGCAGTGCATTCTGGGTGCACCAATCAAAACTCATCCATGACTCCCAGAATGTATTGCAACATGAATAAATTATGCACCTGAATTATCTTAGTATTTTCTTTTATTCTTATTATTTGCTTTCATTTTTGCTATTTTTGTTGTGACTTTTCAGTAGCTTGTTTTGTGATGATCAAAGATCTGTTTATCTGAATATTTTGTTGATTGTTGCCATTGTTGAGATTCATATGCCGATTCTTCATGTCTATGTGTGCCATAAACAAAAACTTTTTGTGCAATTTTTTTTTTTTTTAAATTGTCCAAACACTATTAAAATTCAACCTGCAGAAACAAAAAGCTTCTATATTCAACAGTGTAAAACAACAATCAGTGAATCAAGACACTACATGATCATTGTTTTCAGCATCAAGTAGCCAACATCACCTGATCACATTTTCTTCTGGGTTTTCTTTGCTATAATAATGTTTTCTGTAAACAGAATTACAGCAGCCAGAGAAAAAAAAATGTGTTATAAGTTTAAGGGTTGAGAGCCCAACTAAAGCAAACACTGACCACAGTGATGGTGATGGTGACGTTTTGTGAAATGAAACCAACATCTAAACCTTTGTTCATTTTCATTAAGAACTTTTGTATGACAGAAATAAAGTCAAACTGGTCAGTAATAAGTCAAGCTGGTGATGCTGTTTGTGGAGTTGTTTAATCCTCCTCTGCTGAAATCTTGAGAGCTTTAATGTGTTTTATTTCAGTTGATTTCATCTGAGGCTGTGATTAAGTCAGTTGTAGTTGTGTTTCTGTTTTTCTCTTCTCTTTTTTCTGTTTCTCTTTCCTTCAGTAATTCTGCTTGTTAACATTCTCATTAAGTTCAACTCTGCTTCAGTGTTACTTTAACACACTGTATTGTGGGACCAAATACACTCTGAGCAGTGTTAATCCCTGAAGGTCCTCCAAATAACATCTCCCAACCCTTTAAAGAAATCTACTTCATGACTATCTCGGGAAATGTTCTGGGAACTTCATTGACACCAGCAGGACGTTTGGAGAATGCTCTGGGAACTTTACATTTCTAGCGAGGAAATCCATATACCTGACATGAGTGCATCCACAAAGGAGGCATGAATTTGATTAACAGCTTGTGGAGTGACGTAGGCAGCAATGTGATTGGATGAGAGTTAACACATATTGTGTTGGACACACTGTGTTGTTTCTCTCTCTCTTTCTCTCTTTCTCTCTCTCTCTCTCTCTCTCTCTCTCTCTCTCTCTTTACACATGATCAACTTAAAATTACACAAAATGTGTTAAAATGGCCATAACACAAAAAATGTGTTAATAATTAACACATCCTTTTTTAAAGTGCACACACACTGAAATCAAATGATTGAACTAGTATATTAATACTCTATAAGCATATTTACACACACACACACACACACACACACACACACTCACATACAGAGACATACATGCACATACATTTTGTTGCAGATATATATATTTGAAATAAGTGATAGGTGACACAAAACTTATTGCAAGTCTTTGCAAGACGAGTCGAACATGCCCACGAGTTTTGTTTCGATCGACCTCCGTTAACCTTGTCATATAGGTGCTTAAAATTGTTTGGCCGATGGCGGCCATGTTTTTTGAGATACGCGAATGTCCTCATAGTCACTTGTGCCACTTCGGACAAAGACACTGCATACCAATTTTCAAGCCGATCAGACCAACGGTTGCCTAGTTATAGCTGTTTTTATGTTTTTTTCAGTCTTTTAACGCCACCAAGTGGCAGAGCTGCGCAATTTTTTTTTATTTGACGAAAGATTGAGCTTGTACAAATGTGTACCGAGTTTGGTGAAGATATCTCATTCCGTTCAAGAGTCATGCTTCAATTAACATTTGGCTAACGTTACCATAGACACTTTTTGAAGTACTGTTTTGCGCAAAAATCAAAATTTCAACTTTTTTTTTTTTCTTTTTTGATAATTATTGATATTCAGTGTCCAGAGAGTATTTCTGCAGTGGTTTGATTCCGATTCCGGGTGAAAAACCTAGGACTAGTTTGCAAAAGTAGGTTTTGGATATAACTCAATTTTGCGTAAAAACGGTGCATGGTACAGCGAAAATCCAGACTCCTGACTTTGTTCGTGCTGACCCAAGGATCGCAACGATGTAAAGTTTTTGAGTCAACGACAAACGGTGTACGAGCTACAGCCAAACATGTCTGAAATTTTAGTTTTTTGCGCTGTAGCGCCCCCATTAGGCCAATTGGGGCGAGCATTTGGATCTGAGTAGCCAGCAATACTACTACGATCTGACCAAGTTTCAGCTCTCCATACCTTACGGTTTGGGCTGCACAATCAGCTTTACCGGAGGGGGAAAAAAAATCCTAACAGATATAATAGGGTTTCAGCACTACATGCTTGAAGCCCTAATAACAACTTTATAGACCGAACAACGCTACAAGTGAACCAATGTGCAACCGAGTGAGGGTGCATTGCTGCTTTTCTCCAGTCCACCTTAAGAACGCTCCTGCGTTTACGATTTCCTGAAAAGTTTTCCAACCAATCACAAAGCGTCCAGCGTACCTGCCTAGCGCTCTCGCGCTTCTGATTGGTCGACGCTCAGAACTCTCAGCCAGTCCGCTGCCTGCAAGCGCTGTTTGGAGCCACTAGAGAATGACAGGTCGAAAAAAAAAGAAAAAAAAAAAAGGAAAAATTGCTCAGCTCACGCCATTGCCATTCGCCGTGGAGGATGACAACTTTCGGAAACTTTTCGTCTTCATTTAAGCTGCTTTCGGTCTAAAGAACCGACGCCGACAGGAATTACATCTGGACTGGACATATTCACCTCTTGTTTGTGTACATGTGAGAGGATTTACCTGAATAACGCACACTTTCATCGACATATAAAGGAAACTGAGGGGATTTTACATGCTAGTCATATTTTAAACACTTCTCAGAGACACCAGACAACTATGTCGGGGGGTATCGGTATATATGCGGTCAAGAAACGGAAGAAGCCCGTTCAGAAAATGTAAGTTTTTGTGGGAATTCTCACGTTCAAGTTCAAACCGCGCTCGCGTCTCGCGCAGCAAGGTTATTTATACAATGTAACAACATTTCGAACAGGTATGTAATGTTTCACTGTAACATTCTGACAACAGAATGGAGCGCGTTCCATTCAGCAAATGTACAGTGTGTCATTTGCTGTACAGAACGTTCTAAACTGTGATTGAAGGTAACTAAACATTACTATATATATATATATATATATATATATATATATATATATATATATATATATATATATATATATATATATGAAATTTGTGACACTGTGACTACGTTTCATATTGAAAAGGCGATATGAAACGCTGCACATAATACATAATTAAGCTTATGAACTAATGTTTTGGTCTGCAAAATGACTCCCTGAGGTGATTTTTGACTTTCATATGAATCTCGGGAAAGTTTCATTTGCAGTAATAACAAACTAAAATGTAAAATGTAACATTTAAGTGTAATTTCTGCCATGCAAAATCAAAGTTGTTGTGTCAAGGTCACGTCCAGTTTGTTTTCTGCCACTATGAATTCAACAGAACTGAGCAAAAGTGACAATTATTGCAAACAGTTTTGTAGCTGGAAACAAAGTTGTTGTATAATGATGAAAACATCGTGTTTGTTGCATCACAAACAAAAGAAAGTCTTAATTTGACCCAGATCTATATCCGTCGGGACACCTTAAGATTCAGGCTTGATGTGTATAGTTCTGGGTCTGGCATGGAAATAGCACTCTTGTATTAATCATAATCAAGTTGAGAGTGGCGGCGCTCTCACGCGATGCTTACACGAGGGAGGAGTGAGCCGGGGGGAGTATATTATTGCAATCTGATATAGTCTTTTTTCACATCATGAGAACACAGGTTTTTTTTGTTTTGTTTTGTTATTTTTTTTTTCTTTTTGCTTTTTTTTTTCGCTCGCTCCCCCCTCCTCAAATTAACATATTTTTAAGTCACGCAAACTCTTACGCAACTGTGGTGGAACTGGCTGAAAAGCCAAAGCACGCCTCTGAGTTGTTGTAGGAGCTTGCTGATGCTCTACTTTCATGATTTTGCAGATAGTTTGGTCGGGGAAAATGCAGTTGTCTTGAAGAGAATGACTTTATGGGAGCAGGAATATGCTTAATGCATCTGATTTGGTTCTGTGCATAACTTCTGTTGCACTGAAACATGGTTTTGTGTCACTTCTTGAACAATAACTTTGCTTATCTTTATCTAGAGCTTTCTCACTTTACATTCACAGTGTTCATGTTACACATGTTGCATGCAGATATGATGGATCATAATAGTAGGGATGCTAACAAAGCATATCCACAGTAGTTTATCTTAAGTACACTGTAAAAGCAGTTTGTCAGGTGATCTAAATATTAGCAAATGGTCAAATCAAGCATATATAATATTGGTAGTAATTAAAGTTTTTTTGTTAGTTTTTATTCTTCCCCAGTGGCACTATTTAGACAGAAAGGTGGCAACTGGTTGATATAACGGCAATATACAATTAGATGTAGATAATTAATAAATTCACTTTTTTTTTTTTTTCTTAATTCGTACTTCAGTAGCAAGTTACCAATAAGTATATGCTGTTATTTTAATAGCTGCAGTTGCAGATGTAAGAGCAAAACATAAAATACATTTGTGTTTCCATTTCTATCGCACAACAACTAGTGATATGTCTGTTGTTATTTTTTTATTATTATTAAAGTATCCATACTGCTACATTTTATGATTAATAACATTATTATTGTCAAAATATTACAAAAATATTTCCTTATCAAATTTCAGATGCAAACATACAAATATTTTATATATTTAGCCTATATATTTCTCGATATTGTTATTTTTAAAAATGGAAATCGGTCAATATAAATGATTCAATTTAATGTCCACAAAATTGCTCACATTAAAATGATCACTTATTTTACCTTGTTTTTACTTAAAATGAACTAAAACCAAAATGTGATTCCAGTTGACAAGGTGATTGAAACTTTTGTTAGTCTGCCAATTTGGCCAATTAATATGACTTTCTTTTTTACTACACTTGGTTATTTTAATGAAAGTGTCTGAATTTTTATTGGTTTATTTAGATAGGGGCAGTACATAAAAAAACATGGCTTTAGCCAAAAAAAAATAAATAAATAATAATAATAATAATAAAACCTGAAAAAATGCATTATACATAGAGAATATAGCATATGTTATTGTGCATTTCAGGTCCTAGATCAGGTAAACATGGGTCTTTAGGGTACCAACTGCACATTTTCACAGTATACTCAAGTAATCCTGCAACATGAACACTAATGTAAAGTGTGACTATTTATTTCTCAGGCATTTTGTTTTAGGTTTAAGTGTTTATTACCGATTTAAATCACTTAAGTTGATGGACAGGAGGGTTTTGTGTGATAATTTGATGTGCACTCAGTATATTTGGTCTGCAAACTGTCCCATAAGAGTGCAGTGGCGCAGAACCCCAAACCTGTTGACAGCCTGTCAGGCCCACCCACTGGGTTATGTGTATATTACGGTCGTCATTGGCGAAGGAGACGGACGACCTTTGTATGGTATGTCCACACTTCAGAATAGCTACTTACTGGAGCTTGAAGTGCAGTGTATGTTTTAGCATGCTGATAGACGTCCAAACGAGCCAATAGTGGTGAGGCACTGGAGCAGCCAAAGACTGCGACTGACACAAAGAGGGTACTGAGAGGGAGTGTAACCAGACTCCTGGCTTCACACCGCTGTAGCTGGAAGTTGGAATGCTGTAGAACAGTAGAACCTCTCTCTCTCTTTCTTTCTCTCTCTAAAGAACCTTGTCAAGATTTCCTCACTTCTAATCTATGCGAAAACAAAAACATAGGCACAAGTAATGAACCGGCTAACCTCACCCTTCTGCTGAAAACAGTTGGAACTTCAACTGGAAGTTTTCAACATCTCAACAGCGGGTTGAGAAAGTCAGCATGACTTTGAAATTGTCAGGAAAAGCAATGCAGCCTTGCTGAATGAAATCAATTTCTTAAAGGAAAAAATTTCCAGACCTCAAACTTTTGAACGGTAGTGTACAAATATTTCTCCTAAAAATGTACTTCCAATTTTTTTTCCCCTCATATCGCGATATAATATCAATATCGTCTGGACAGTGGAAAATATTGTGATATGAATTTTAGCTCATATCGCCCACCCCTACTTTGCACTAAGAAAAATTGTATGATGGTCGTTCTTCCGTGGAACCCAAAAAGAAGAATGTCTTGCCTTTTTTGGCCATACGATGAAAGTCATTGGGGTCTTAGTATGTTGTTGAACTCCATTTACTTTCATTGTATGGGTAATAAAATATCTTCTTTTTGACTTCCACTGCATGGCAAGAAACTGTTTTAAAAACATCTTTTGTGTTTGACAGAAGAAAGATATTCATACAGGTGAGTAGACTGGAACTGATTTTTCTGGTGAATAATCCCATTTAAGGTACGTTTTAACTGGGCAAAATTATGCCTTTAAGTACAACCAAATTGGAAAATGGACCTGAACTCTGAAGTCAGTAGGGGTTATTAGCTGTAATTTAAACTGTCTATAGACTACATCATTATTTAAATAAAGATTTGCGTGAATAAAGATCAGCTGGTTTGTTTATTGCTCACATGACAGTCCCTCCTCCAGTTGTGATGTAAGGCAGTTTGCACCCTGACAAAGCGTCTTAGAAAAGGCATGTTTACTTCGCTGTGCCTTTGAGATGGGTATTTCTGGCGCAGGAGCTTGAGTACATTGATACTAGGCTTTGATGTGTGCTGAAAGAAATTTGGGTCAGCACCAGTGTAGAGCATCCCTCCCTCGCAGACTAGAGTTTCAGCCTGTCCGTCACTTCAAATACCCACAAATCTTGTCTCGAGGAAGGTATGAGGAAAGCCGACACTTGATAATGATGCTGATGTGTCTCCGCTCGGTCAGATAAAGTTTGCCACAGTGACTCAAGTGTGGTGTTAGAACTTGAAGTTGTACCCGCTGACCTTAGAACCAGGTGGTATAGCTAGAAAAAAAAAATATTTTAACAAATACGTAATTATTAAAGAAACTATTTCAATTTGCAGTTTAAAATAATTTTACTATTTGAATATATTTTAAAATCTGTTAACGTTTAAATTATAGACACTATTAAAATATTAACATATTGTGAAACACAGTATAGTATAATGACATGATCTTTAAGAAATGTACCGTAGTTGCCAAATATTATGAATAATTAATATATTTTGCATCCCTAACTGACCTTCTGAGTTGCAGTGGCTGGTGCAGTGTGATGCATCGAATGCATGCCATTGGAGCCAATTTTAGCTCTGTTCTTTTTTTCTGCAACTCGGGTTTTTGATTCAAATCAGATGTGGCTAAGCTTCAGCTGAGGTTATCGGGTGGAAAACAACCACTATTGGCTGAATTCGCCCTTTTTTCTGATCTTAGAACTGTTTTCATGTTTCCATGCAAAAGGAGTTTGGCAACTGGATAGGCACCAGATTGAGCTAAAAACTCTACACTACAAAATTTTGGACACGCTTGACTGACCTTTTCATGATCTTCAAAATCAGTTAATTTATTTGTGTTCTAATTATTTATGCATGCATGCATGCATGCATGCATGCGTACTGCTACATAATTCCCATGCTAAATTTCTGGAATTTTATAAAGACTATTATTATTCTGATATATGTACAATACAGTAATAGTCCTAATAAAGAATGAAAAGTTGGTCCAAACTTTTGACTGGTGTATCGACACACAACTTTCCCTACTTTAACAAGGATGTGGAAAACCAAGTTTTAAAATTTTAATTTTTTAATTTTTTCTCAAGCTAGATTGCCAAATGCTTTCAGATTGTTCTTTCTCAGTGTCCTCGGTAAACCTTTCAAGCAACGCAACACATGCAGACAAAAAAAAAAAAAAAAACCCCCGCTGATGTGCAACAGTGACTGCAAACGTTTTGAAACCGTCTTTCCAGTGGTAGTTTTCAGGATGAGTGCCAAATTTAAAAGGAAAGAGAGGGAAAAGAAGGAATCAGATGTATGTATAGAAAAGAAGCAAAGGGGGAGCGAAGAAATGTGCGTGAAAAGAATGCGACACAGGAATAACAAAGAGATGAGTCTTCAGATGGTCCTCTGTGTATTCTAGGCAGCATGAGAAACCCTGTTGCATGTTGGGACCTGCAAGAGGAAAACAGTCATGATGTCATACCTCATGTGATTGGCCCGAAACACTTGTACACTAGAGGATAGAAGAAAGAATGAGAGATTTCAGATGTTCGCTCTGTAGTGATGTCTTCAATACAAAAAGAAATCCTTTGCCAACCTCAGTGACTACAGTAAATGTTGGGAGGTCCACATGATCAGAGCTCCGATCACTGAAACAGATGTAATTCAGGAGGAATGCCGAAGTTCTATTTCCCACTATAGGATTTTTCAAACAAATAATCATGGACAATAGACCAATAGAACAAAGCCACCATATTGGTAATTGCAAACATGAACATCCATTAACACGAAGCTGAAAACAATTAAAATTTTCAGTAGGAAGTTATGGTTAGTTGGTCTGTTAGTGCTGCTGTGTAGTTGGGCTTTAAAAGATCATTTGACCATCATGACGGACCCACAAAGACCTCTATGACCATGCTTTATTGTCTCCATGTGTTTTTCATTTTGTTAAATTGTTTAAAAGAGGACTCAAGAATATATTTAATTGCTCTGGAAATGTTGTCACTGGAATGACGGCAACATTTAATTAAATTTTGCTTTGTTTTTAGTAGAAATAAATTTTTCGACGTTTTAGTAGATTTAGTAGTTTAAACATAAAAATTGTTATTTATGTAAAGGCAAATGTATGAATGTTGTTATCATTATTATTATTATTATTATATGTTTTATTTTGTCTTGTATTTCCATACCAATTTTTATAAAAAATATTTTGCTGAATTTTTTTTTCTTTTTTTATTATATTTTTATTCTTAGAAAAATTTAAATAACTTTTATATGGGCCTTTCAGGTCAAATGTAAAAATTTTATTTATTTATTGTGTACATAAATGTCAATATTCATCAAAAATATTATAATATTTTAGTATTTTTTTTTATTTAATATATTTTTATTATTTTTCAAAGCTTAAATATTTTATATGGGCGTTTAATTTGCAATAATATGTGTGAATTACACTGCCGCTCAAAAGTTTGGGATCAGTAAGATTTTTAATGTTTTTTTAAAGAAGTTTCTTATGCTCATCAAGGCTGTATCTATTTGATCAAAAATACAGAAAAAAAATGTTATTTTGTGAAATATTATTGCAATTTAAAATAACAGTTTTCTATTTTAATATACTTAAATTATAAAATATAATTTATTTCTGATCAAAGCTGAATTTGCCGCATCATTACTCCTGTCTTCAGTGTCACATGATCCTTCAGAAATCATTCTAATATGTTGATTTATAATCAATGTTGGAAACTGTTGTGCTGCTTCATTTTTTTTGGGGGACCTGTGATATTTTTTTTAGGATTCTCTAATTAATAAAAAGTTAACAAGAACAGCATTTTTTAAAAAAAGAAATTTTGTGTTACAATATACAGTGCTATTTTTTTTTTAAGAAATTAATACTTTTATTCAGGAGGGATGTGTTAAATGAATAAAAAGTCATAGTAAAGACTTATATTGTTAAAATATTTCTATTTTGAAGAAATGCTGCTCTTTTTAACTTTGTATTCATCAAAGAAAAAAGTATCACATGTTCCAAAAAACAATATGAAGCAGCACAACAGTTTAAACACTCATAATAAATCAGCATATTAGAATGATTTCTGAAGGATCATGTGACACTGAAGACTGGAGTAATGATGCTGAAAATTCAGCGCTGCGTCACAGAAATAAATTCTATTTTAAAGTATATTAAACTAGGAAACCAATATTAGAAATTGCAATAAGATTTCACAATATTACTGTTTTTTTTCTGTATTTTTGATCGAATAAATACAGCCTTGATGAGCAGAAGAGACTCCCTTAAAAAAACATTAAAAATCTTACTGATCCCAAACTTTTGAGCGGCAGTGTATATAGATATAATGTAACTCCTTACAGCGCAATTGACAGCCAAATTAAAACCAAAACATTCCAAGTAAGTGATTGTCAATTTATATTAAAAAGATGCATTTAAACATACTTTGTAATGTATTGTCCATGGTCAGTTAGCCCTGAAAAATAACCATTTGGAGATACAAAAAAAATAAATAAATTAAATAAATAGCAAGGCACACCTAAGGATGGAGGATGAAGTTTCATTCTGAAAGCATTTGAGTCAGTTTTGACTGTAAATTGAGCGACACATCTAGCTCAGAGATAACCATCGAAGGCCGTTCAGAACGGAATCTCCTGAGAAATGAAATAGTAGGTGAATCAATGCGGCGCCAACAATGACAAGCTCCTTAGTGTCATTCTAGAGATCTGGAGCTCAGGGCCGAAGGGAAAGGAAGGGGTTGAACGTGCTCTTTTGTCCCCGCAGGCTCTTTTTTCGGAGGTTAGTTTTACTTTCTGGGAAAACATAATTAGGGTCCGGCTCGGATGGCTAGAGTTACCGCTCTTAGTCTTCTGGGCTGGCAGGCAATGAAAAGGCAGTTCGAGGTTGAGTTACAGTCAGTTTTGATGGCTGTGATTCCAGTAAGAGTCCTCAAGCTTAGATAATGGGTTTTATGCCAGAGAGCAGACAATTGTTTTAGTACTTAAACAGTAAAACTTTTTTATATTTCTGATTTGGCATTTAAAACTCTTGGTGAGCATAAACATCAGCTCTAAAGTTTTTAAGGTTTTCTTGACAGACGGCTTTGTTGCAGTGCTATTTTATGAATTAATATGAATCTAGAGAGCAGATCTGTTATGAAAACAGTAACTTGTGCAACTCTATGCAAGGCTGTCTACAGCGATGATAAACCGAGCTCTGATTAGCAAAGACCTTACAGACATCTGTGTAATGCTGCAAGCATGCAAGAGAAAAGCCCTCTTAAGGTTTCAATAATTCAGTTCAGAGCTTATAAATCTAAACTCTGTAACTTCCAAGCATCACACACCATGAAACCCATTCAGCATTCACAATAAATGAAAAAGTAAAAAAACTAAATCCTGCAGATAATGCTGTGCATCTGGCGAGTTGCTGTTTTCCAAACAGAAAAAGTTTTTGTTTTTTCCTCACATCTCAAAATTTTACATTTCACCAACCAGTGTACAACAAGAGCCGATGTGAGCAAGACATTTTTCAGTTACCGAAATGACTGGCGTCATTGTTTTACTTTAGTATCAACTCTGGACCAAAATAATGAGGTTGAATATCTAAGTTCACATATCACACTGTCTCCAAGCTCTTGAGAATGCATGAACCTCTGTTTATACATGTTTATAGGTTGCTTTCTACCAAAACAATGATAAGCCAGTTCTGAATTTTTTTTTATTTTTTTGTGTATTATACACAGACAGTCATTCTTTGCAGTGTCTCTTCTTCTTAAATTCTTCCTTGTGGACATTTTCCATTAAGGCCACCTGCATTCCATAATATATTTAAATAACTAGACGCCACGAGACTTACAAGCATTATGGGCTTATCACAGTCCGTAACAAGCAGTGTAACCCAATTTTTTTCATCGATTTCTTCTTCCAGACCCAAACCACCACCGCCTGATGGTGTGAAATCCAACCCCTCCAAGCGGCACAGAGACCGGCTGAACAGTGAATTGGACAAGCTGACCAACCTTCTACCCTTCTCAGAAGATGTCCGTGCACGGCTGGACAAACTGTCGGTGCTTCGTCTCAGTGTTGGATACCTGAAGGTCAAGAGCTTCTTCAATGGTGAGATCACAACTTATTTTTAGAGTTTCGGATTTCATCTCAGTGATAACTTTTGCAGTTTTGTGCATTTATAACATGGTCAGTTTTTCTTTTTCAGCCTTTGTCAAGTTCATATTCTTACATTTTGTTGGCCCAGTGTTATTAATGGTATTACTGCATTAACTAACTGTAAGCAAGGAAGAGAGGACAGGAAATGATGTGGAGAAGGGGGAACAGGATCAGGAGAGGTCACAAGTGGGATTGAAACTCATGTCGCCACATGCAAGTATCACAGCTGAGTCAGAGTAACTGCTAAACTCACACTCAGAGAGCTAAACAGTCACTGATTAATCATTGCTTCCCAGTAAATTTGAGTTAAATTGTTTAAATGTCTCAAGTTCACTGTCACGATCGTTGAAGTCCATTCTACAAGAATGAAGGAACAGGGGAAGTGGCTTCTTTTACACTGCCACATATCACCCTCGATTAAATGACTGATGGTTTTGAAAATGCTTCTCAGAATTATGATTCAGTCTCAGTCCTAATGGTGTTTTATCTTTATTAATTTATGTAGCATCTCAAGCAAAGTTCTACTGAATTTGTTTGCACAGTTTACTGTAAGGTCCATGTCACATGAATAATACGCTAGAAACTTGTGACCTCAGCTGACATGTTTATTATCTCTAGAAAGTTGCAAGGGAGCTGAAAGATCACATGCTAGTCTGGTTTTGAGGTCCTTAACTTACTTTACTTTCTTGACATCATAAATTAGGCTTTGTTTTTCTTTCATTTTACTTTCTGCTGGCTAAAAGGTTTCGTAAATAACCCACATAGACATTTGTGAGTTCAGGATCAGTTTCTCTGAGAGTTTCAGATCTTTAGCCAATAAATGCTTGTTTGTTTGTGTGTCTTTAGAAAAGTCTCAGAAAAACATGCCAACATGACCTTGCAAGGAGTGACGTAGGATCTTCTCATGGAATTAATCAAGTTTCTAAGAATAATATAGAGGGGAAACCTCTCAACGGAAGGTTAAATTAGTAGTTCCCAGAACAAAACTATCCATAATGCCTGTCTAAGAGATACTGGAGTTTTTATTTTCCATAGAAATTCATATGTAGTATTGTTGTGTTTGTCAGTGATGGATTCTGAATTGTAGTCAGGACTGTGAAGTGGTCTTGAAGACAGACAGTGTAAAATGGCTTTTAAAATGAATTTTAAATTTGTCTTATTTGACTTAATTTGACCTGTTTTGCAGGAACTTTCACTGATATTTAGAATTTTTAACTGAGAAAATAAGACAGTAGATTGAGAATGGGATATTTTCCAGAGGACAAAAAGCTGTTTTGCAGATGTAGTCCGATTTGGTGAGATGTAGCTATTAAGACTTCATAACAATTGACAGGCTTATCCTTTCACTTAACACGTACACAGGATGGAAATAGCCCAGAGGACATGGGTTGCTGTACTTTATCATTTCTAGATGATTATATGACAAGACTTAGGCCTTGCCCTCATGTACTTCGCCCACATGTCTTTACATGACCTTTGCGTTAGTATTTAACACAATATCTGGATATATTATTAGATTTTGCTGCCATAATTACCGAAGGTGGTTTCTTTTCTTGTGTAAATAATTACAGCAAACATGTCCGTTGTTTAAAAAGACTTTTACACATTGACCTTTCTTCTCGTACCCAGTCACAGGTCAGATGTTCTTTACCTTTAACTCCGTTATCTCGCCTTTTGAACATGATAGTGGCAGCAAGCATGTGTCTTTTCTTGAACTCCTTGCTGAGTAAGTGTGGCAGCTATGAAGTATATGCAGAGAATTCCATTGTGAAAAGACAAAGGGCCTTATGGGAAATATTTTGGGAGTCATCTTGGCACCATCAGTGGGCAAGGGAGACAAACAGGCAAAGTTTGGCATAAAGAGTGCTGAATCAGACAACATGGAGTTCCTGGCACCGTCCTGGACTCCCCACCTTGTTCTGTCATGCTGAGCTTGTCCGAACAAACACACAGACAGACAATTGGCAGGGAACTTGTCCAGTCTGGATGGGCATTTGAGAGACTCACTAATAACCCAGTTTAGAAACGGGTAGAAATGATGTTTTTGCAGGACAAAAGGTCTTAGCCAGTGTCATCTCAAAGGTCTCTGACCTGTCATCATTTCACTGCCAGACTCGAACTTCCTTTTCCTCTCAGGAACTAGCCGTACATTGTGTGGAAATTCATCAAGTCTTTCCCCTCTCCACCACCCTTTTACGTTTTTCATTTGAAATCGGGCCTCCAAACAAACAGACCACAAAAGGCTCGACAGAACCCCAAATGTGCCAGCCTGCTGCCCCCAGCTAAGCTTCCTTTTATTGTTCTACTAAAATAGCAACAATTAGAAACAGGCATTTGGGGGAGAGTAGAAGAGCGAGCGGGAACAAGACAGTACAGGAAACGAGAGCTAAGCGTGAAGCAGACAGTCCAAAAGAAGAAAGGTTATTTTTGACCTGCCCACAAGATTCACAGAGCACTTGTCGCTCTCAAAAGACTGCAGACCAAAGAGATCAAATAAAGCGTATCTCTATGCATTTGTTTGTGTGCAACGTCACTAGTAACCACATGTGTGAAGCAGAGAAACGAGGGCAACATGAGGCCCTTCAAGCAGACAATGTTTGGTGTTGCTGCAGTGTGTGCAGCATAAATAAACTGCGACAGACAGGAAACACAAGGTATTGTGGTAAGACAGTGCCATTTCGCAGGTTCTTTTGAAAGAACGAGCAAGGAAGACAAGTGACAGACATGCTGGCAGGAAAAAGGGTAGCATTGGGAGCATCTGGTAGGCGTATCCAAACCGAGGTGCTAGACAAATGCCTTCTTACTTCATTGCCCCCATCCTATCTGCCTTTCCGGCAGTGCTCTGTTGTTTTCAGCCCTGCATCTGTGTTGCTACTCTTTCAAAAGAATGTATATTGGACTGGGGACTGGGACATATACTTCACTTTCCATAAATAATTGCTGTAATATCAGGAAATAACATCGTCCTCAATAGTGAGGCTTGAATTGGCCCAATCCAAGCTATTTTCAATCCCTCCCCTACAGTATTAATTGGATCAAGGCTACGAGTACAGTAACTCCTTTATTAGCTTGTCTATTTTCGTCACTAGCTATGAAATGCAGAGAGAGGCGTGCCCAGGGCTACGGATTCCTCTGTGTCTGGCTTCTAGCAGGTCAGACACCGCCTTTGCAGAGAATGGATCCTCTGTTGGTGTCCTCCCATCATCCAAGACTGGAGATGGAAGGACCTAGAAGGTTGCACTGAGAAAAACCACAAGATTCAGTCCCACGGTGAGATGCACAAATGGAACATTGTGTGAACTGCGTTCCCAGCATGCACTGGGGCCAGGGCATCATTATGTATTGATGAGGGTCAGGTCTGGAGGAGTCGCTGCATAGAATGGTCCTTGTCTGAAGTGTAATGTGGTGTGTCATTGGTCTAGCTTGGCTTTGACCTTAGGGATGAATCGGTCGGCTTCAAAACTACTTTTGCGGCGCCCAGAGTATGATGGAAAGAGAGACAGGCAGAAAGATTCCAGGAAAGAAAGGTTTATTGTTCCTAACTTTCTTGCTCTTCATTTTTGCCCTTTCAACGTTTCAACAAGTTTCGATGCCTCTACCCTGTTCAAAGCTTTTAGCCTCATCCTTGTACTTGCAGCAAATTTCCATCGTGCTCTCTCTCCTTCTGTTTTTCTGAACTGCATTTTCTGCATCTTATCTTAGTGGAGATCACCACGTTCCTCATGGTAAATAGATGGCAGGTTGAGGGTGGTAGGGCTGAAGGTGGGAAGGGTTGGTGCTCAGAGCCCTGAGGCATTCCGGCACGCTATGGGGGCACTGCAGGTAGTGGAGACCTCCAGACCACTTGGGGTCTCTCTCATAAATTATGCTTTAAAAGAAGCAGTAACTCACCTTATTCTTTTTCCCATACTCGTTTGTCTGATTTTGACCATTTTGGGTGGAACCTTCTGTGGCTTTTTCTATCAGCTTTTCTTCTTCCTCTTCAGATGTGTACAGTGTCTAGAATGTGTCAGAGTTCAGAAGTGGTAATAAGTCAGACGACTTCTTCTTCATGTCAAGGCACTCTGTACCTCATCATTCCTCAACCTAGCCTTGATTGGCCAATTAAGGGCTTTCTGTGAGAGAAGAAGTGGCATCCTTTTGGTAATGGGGCAGTTTTTGGTTGATGTTGAACATGAACACCGTCTTTTGCAACACCATGCTGGTTAGTCTTTAAACTTGCATGAGGAAAGATGGTCCTTACCCTGTTTTATCTGACAAACTTCAAGAATCGTCTCATTTATTAATTGTAAGGTACAGGTTGAGGTCAGATTGTTGTTGCAGTAAAAATAAAATGTTAACTCTCTTTCTTTAACCTTAAACTGCTTGAGAAGTTTTCTTGCATTTTGTTTGAGGAATTTGAGGGGTTGTCAAAACTTTGGTTTCTGCTTTCCTTCGTTCCTTGTTTATGAAAGACAGAATGGCAGAGCAGCCAAGAAAATGGAACAAAAATGCTTCTACGTGTTTTCTAAACCTCAGTATTCCCAAGTCCTGTCAACTCTAGTTAGACCTGCAGTGCTAACACCTGATTTCATTTTGTAAGTCCATGAAAGCAACATGCACTATTGTCCTGCTCAAGTTTTTGTTTTCCCTGCCCTTATTTGTGTTTGTTTTGGGTGTGTTTTTTTTTTTTTTTTTGTCTCCTATTGTGCTCGGTCAGAAGAGTTCGCCTGCCCTTTCTTTTGTTGATGGGAGACAAGACAGATGGACTCGGAACATCAATATTTGTGTTGGCATGAGTCAGTGGAGACTAACACCAGAGGCTTTCGGAAAGTAAGAACAGAGAAAGGAAAGACGAGGGCCTCTCTCACTCCCTCCTTTCAGTTGTGCAATTTTCTGTTCTTGACCTGTCCTGCCGCGTCTCTGAATGTGAGAGACAGCTTTGGTCGGCCTCTCTTTTTTTTGCCCTTTGATGTGAACGTTTTAGTCATCAGTCTCACCTGAGAACAACAATCCCAGCAGGGGTCTCAATTCTGAGCTTATACATGCACAGGTTTACATTATGCCCTGTTACTTTGATGTACTAATTCAAGAGAAAAATGCATTTATCTTTGTTTTGCAGGACTACAGGCCTGATTAAACTTTGGCAATATATTCATCTTTGAAATTTATCCTATAAACCATATTAGGGAAGCACAAGATATAGTTGCCTTATTTAGAAGTGTAGATGGTATTTTATATTTCTGTACGGGGGTATATACGTAACGATTCAATACGTAGCATGATACCGTGAACTCAGATATGCAAGATAAATCAACCTAGTACTCCAGTTTTCAAACTAGTGCTTTTCACACACATACACATCTCCTTGACATCACTATGTTCCTGAGACATTCATCTGAAATACCATGATAATAATGCTCTTTGTATCCATGTAGCCTAAGGTAATTCTCATTCAGGTGATGCTGTCTCTATTTATATCCTGGCACACGTAACCTCTGTAACCCAGTAGCACTCGTATGCAAACCAGGTCGCCCACTAAAATGAAACCAACTTTTTCATCATTCAAATTTACAGCATCTCTTTCTTGTGGCCCATTGTTTATATAGCCATCTTTCTAAAGCATGACTTGCAAGCATGGCAACTTTTTTCTTCACTTTTTGTCTGCCTAGCAAGTCACAACCACATGTGGTTAAAACACGCTGTTTTTGCACCCACTAAAAAGGAGAAATACTAAAGCTGCAGTGCTAATCCAAAGGTGGCTCTCGCAGGCTCATAACATGAAAACAACAAATTCTGCAGTGTTCCCCCACACTTGAGGTGGCGATAGCATCAACAAGCATGCCTATCAGCAACACAAGACAGAGCTTTTAAGATCACCACAGTCAAAACACAGAGCTTGGCTACTCAAGTGAAGACAGGCCCAAGAATGATAAAGAGCCACCATAACCTTCCTTTTGAGAGAGAATGTTGGAAAGAAAGGTACCATAATGCGTTGGTAGTCACTGGAAATAAATTAATATGTCAGTGATCAAGAACAAACAAAGGGAGGAAGAAAATAGTCTTCTGTTATTAGGTTGTCTTTATACAAAACTTTCAGTAGCAGATACCAAACCATAAATTTTGATACCACAAAGTCTAATATGGGTTTGAATATATAAATGTAATATATTTGTGAATTTATTTAATCATTTTAAAATGTGTTTACATTTGTATTTATTAAAAAAATATATATATTTTAATTAATTATTTTCAATTAATTTTTTAATGTATCCAATAATTGTAAAATTTATTTAAATATTAGTTGAATGTGTAAAATAATTTTAGTAATTGTAATAATATTTTAAAATATTTTGTAATAATAATTGTAATAATATTTTAAAATATTTTAAATAAAAACATATTTTACATTTTTAGATTAATTTACAATATTTTTTAAAAAATGTACCACTTAAATTAAAACATCTTTCAGTCAGACAAAACTTGTTTTATACTTAGTAAACTTTTTTTATATACTTTTTTTAGAATTTTTGTGCTTCCTTTTTAAAGTTTTAACATCAATTTGGTATGAAAGTTCAAGCCTTTTTGATATCCCTATTCCGTGACATCTTTCAGAAGTGATTAATGTGCTAGCAGTGATGAGTAATCACATAATTCCAGGTTGTAGCGCTCTTCAAACAGACTGTATCATGCAGACCCGGAGCAGCAATTTCACTCGTGTGGTATGTTGTGCACAGCACCAAACAGCTCGTTTTCTTCATAGTGTGCATGAGACTCAAGTATGAATCACTAGGCATGAGAGTCAGTGTAGATCTGCCACCAGATGTTAGCGGCTAAGCACTTTGCTGGCTTGTGGCTACTCCTCGCCTCATGCTGTGATTTCCATGGGTTTTCCCGCTAAAACATGATGCTACACAGCACATGTGAGCCAAGGTTAGTAGGGAAGTGGCTAGATTGAGGTGAGGTGGGGGGAGAAAAATCATGAGTCATTTTCATGCTATCAATCATTTTTGCTAAGTGAAATGGTAATGGATAGGAAATGGCTAAACCAAAAAATGCAGGATGGTTAACCCTCAGTCTTATGAAAGTTTACTGTAGTAGCCTTGCATAGTAACCATCTATCTGATAAACACTGTTATTTGTTGTATGTTTTTTCTACATGTACCATATTAGCATATTTGAAGTAACTTGGAATGCCATATAAATAAAAATGATACCCATTTATATGGTTATTATAAGTTACTTCATAATATTTCCAAGAATACAACAGATCTACCATGGCACATTCCCAAAATACAATGGTATTACCACAGTACCTGCTTATAAAGCATCCTTAACATGCTAACAAAAAAGTACTATGGTACCACCATGATTGTATTGGACGTGGTACGATATTATGATATTTTGGACATGTACTATCAAAGTATAGTTTATTGAATTATTTGAAGTAACTTGGAATGCCATATAAATGAATATGATACCCATGAATTTGGTTTTCACAAGGTATTCTATTTTAAGATACTACTGTACATGACTTCCATGGTACATGCCCAAAATAATATAAGCCGCTTTTCCACTGAAATTACCTGGAACAATTTGTCCCAGGAACTTTTTTTTCCCCCAGACCTGTTGCTGTCTGCGTTTCCATCGCGGTCTAAAGTACCGAGAAGATTAGGCAAATAGTCTGGTGAAGTAGGTCTACGCGCATTTCTCAATACGAAGTACGCAAAGTTCGGACTTGCGTCCTTGGTAGTTATGACTTTGCGAGTTCGACTCAGGAGTGTGAACTCCGGCGGATGGGATGACGCAAGTCCGGTAATTCTGCAAACAGCAGCATACTTGATAACGTCAGTCAGCTCGCCTTGGCTACTGCAATTTTCCTTACAGTAAGACGAAATATGATATCAAACACCACTGCCTCTTTTCGTTTTCATTTAAACATAATAATAGTCTCAGAAATGTAGTTCAGGGAACGTACATACATTACAATGAAACTAAATATTATATCAAACAGTATTGCCTCTTTTCATTTTCATTTTAACATATTAATAGATTAATAGAATAAAGACCAAACATTACCTGATTTACCCAAAACGAATTATTGCTTATGTTTAACCAGTACAGAGACATCAGAGCCAGCGGCAAATGTCAGAAGCACTAGATGATTTGAAGCTGCTCTCGTCGGGAAACATGAGCACTGGGCGCCAGCTGTTTGCTTGGATCTCACGTCTCTGAAATCGGCGAAGCACATTTTCAGATAGGCGCTGTCTTTATAAATAAACAGCAGATTTGAGTTTTTTCATGACACAATAACAGTAATATTTAAAAAATTATGCAAATAAATGGTGTGTGAAATACAATGCTGCGTGAACTCAACCAATCAGCATGCTCAGCGCCCAAGTCCTGCCCCCGAAAGTTCTGGACCTTTGAAAAAGTACTGCCCCACGAGCAGGTACTTTCTGAGGGGCAAATTTTTACCCAGAACTTTATTTAGATCCTGGTTCCTGCGGTGAAAACACACTGGGTACCGGCCCAAAGTCGCTAGTTCCTGGGTAAAGTTCCTGCTGTGGAAACGGGGCTATAGTATTACCTGAGTATTTTTTTGTGAAGGATCCCTTACTCAAAAAAAAAAAAAAGCACTATGTTGCCGCTGATAGCCTTCGTGGGCAGCGTGTCGACATACAGCGCCGTTGTGCTTCGGGCAGTCTGAGTTCAAATCCCAGCTTATGGACCTTTCCCGATCCCATACCCCTCTCTCTTTCCCACTTCGTTTCCTGTCCTCTCTACACTGTCCTATCAAATTAAAGGCAAGAACAATAAAAATAAATCGTTTTTTTTTTTAAGCAATATGGTCCCATCATGGTTGTTTTGGCACCCTGGTAATGCCATGGTATTTTGTACATGTATTATGGTATACTTGGAAGTATCATGGAGTACCATATAAAATACAATATAGTAATCCCAGTGATCAAAGTACCATAGTTTTGCCATCACTGTACCATGGTACCGCCACATTACTTTTTTGTAAGGGCGTAGAATCTGTGTAGTATTATTCCCCAAAATACCATATTCTAGTCAGTGTTACTATAGTAAATTTCTACAGTTAGTGTGACAGTGGTAAAACCATAGTGTATTTGCATAAGGCTGATGCATTCAACCTCAAAAGTTTGTTAGTACGTCACATGATCATGTGGTGAATTTCTTGAAAGTTGGGGGGTTTTTATGATGTGCCGTGATGGCCTGAGGCGGTTAACCTGACAGCTTTTTTGATTCTTAATCCTGAACTTTGATGTTCTTACACATGTGTTGGAACGTGCACGGTTAGATCACTTGGCATCCTAACCAGGGGAAACCTGTTAAACATGTTGCTTAATTTCCTCTGTGTACACAGGAAGTACTCTTTGTTCAGAAAGAGAAGGAGAGCGAGCAAAAGAAGTCTTTAAAAACTTTAAGCCGTCTTCATTTGCTTAGCAACCTAGCGCTAAACAGTACAGTACTAGCTCTGAGGTATACAGCAGGATTGTTGCAACACAGTGGTTGGTTGAGTATCTGTTCTCCTCGTATTGCCTGAAGGGAAACGTTTGTCAGACTGCCATGCATCTGCAGTCATCAATCCACAACTTTTCTTCCTCTTCTCACCTGCATGCTACCTTTACACTCATCTGTCTGTGATCCCTCCATCACAAAGATGTCGTCTTTTCCTTGTTCCTTTTATCAAACATGCACACAAAACTCACCTCATCCACCTCAGATTCTTCTCATTGAAGCCACATGGAATGGACAGAAAGAGCGACTGGGATGGAAGACCGAGAGAAAGTCAGAAAGGAAGGAGAGGTCTTTTGTTGGGATGATCAGCAATATCTGGGGTTTCTGAAGAGGAAAAAGGTGTTTCCTGATACTCTTTTGGCTCAGACCTGAAATATGGTCAAGACATCCAAGTTCACCAGTTCCCTTCCATTTTTTTTTTAAACATAGCTCTCAGAAATAAGGATGTGATTCTTGAGTTGCAGAAACAAAACTGTTTCAACGCAACAGAGAAGCAAATATTACCTTTACCTTGTAAGGGTCCTGCAAGAATCGTGTAGCTAGTAGCTTGTTTTGTTACATGCTAACTGGTTTTTAGCTGGTCATTATAGCATGTACAAGCAACCTTCGACCATTGACAGATGAGCTAAGGACAGTTGTGCTGGTTTCTAACACATGGTGGCTGGTCAAACAAGGACATCACATTGATTTTGGACCAGCTAGCATGTTCCAAAACAGTTTCCAGTTCAAACTAGATTTTCCAACAGGGACTAGCCGGTGAAAGTGCAATTATTAGCCTACTTGTTTGCTTATCACTTGGCGACATCAGTTGCTTTTATCCTGAGCGACTTACAGGTTACTTAATTGCGATGACGGCATATCTGAGGCAGCTATAAATTAGTCTTGTTGAGCTTAGTCCTTTTAAGTGCATGTGGTGACCTTGTTTCATCACTTCAGCTACTTTAAAATTAGGCTACGTCCACTTTACTTTTTTCTATGTATATTTGTTTATCAGGAAGTGAATGTTCATTTAACAAGAGCAGAAAATTAGTAGGAACATACAAGGCCTTAAAATAACCCTGCTCTGTGTTTGCTCTATATCCATAACCATCATCGATTTTACATACTGTAAAAACTTATGTCAAATAATATGCCAGACATCAATGGTGTCGTTGAAAACTGTTGTACAACTGTCGTGTAGCTCTTAACCAATAAGCTGCGTCTGCTAACTGTAATCAATTTTGCATAAACCATAAAAGCTCAATGTTTACGTGCCAAAACATTAGAGTTATTGACTCTCAGACATACTGTCACAATATATCTGTGTTTTACACCTAGCCTATCTATTTGTTTACAGCCTCTTGTCATTAGCTTATCAGGAAGTGATCCTTCATATCGTGGGAGCGGAAAATTAGCAGATGTGTCAATGTCCCTGCCGTTCTGAATGAAAGTTTACCGAACGAGTTGACAAGGAGATTTTACTGTCTGTTTATCTGAGGTGACAAGCATTCTGGCATATTGTCAAGAAGATTTTACTGTTCTCACATTACCACCCTATACCTACCTGCTTCCTCCAACATTACATGTAGCAGATCACCAAGAATTTTAGGTTCCCGTTTTAGTTTTTAGTTACATAGTTCCCAATAGACAAAACGGACCCTGGGAGCAAAGCAAAGTGTTGAGACAGAACAGGTAAAAAACTTGTGAAGTTTTGGAAAGTCTTGAAAGACATCCTTATGCCAGGAGCCATGGCCGATATCTATTCATTCCTCTACGCCATAGGGACAAACAACAATGAAAGACAACAGGGTTGAATGACACTAAAATCTAAACCAAAAAAGAGAGACTCCCAGTGTGAAGTAGGGCTGCACGATATATCGTTTCAGCATCGATATCGCGATGTGCGCATCCGCGATAGTCACATCGCAGGATGTGCGATGTTTAGTAGGCCTGATCGTTATATTTATACTGATCGTTTTCTTTGCTCACACACAGACACCGTGTCTACTCCGGACGCGACAGCTGCACAGAGATACCCATTTTTAAATAAATTTAGTAGCAGAGCTACTGCAAGCGATTTTCAGTGCTGGAAATCCATTTATCCTTTGTTGAAACTTCCGCGTCGTCGAGGAGAGCACATCACGGATGTTTAGCAACGGCAGGCGCCAGGAAAGCGCAAGCTCCCGAGCGCTTTGGAAAGGAGGAGGAAGTGGCGCGGCGGGAGTTTTCCACGCGTTTGCAGATGCACCATGTGAACGGCCCCAAAGTCTTTCTACACTGGATGCGACAAAGCGACTGTTGTCAATCGTGTCAACTTTGTGTCAGTACGTCATAAATAGAGCGAGGCATATCAGTTTACTGGCGGGGATTCGTCGTGTCGCGCCGCATCCAGTGTAGTACGACACATATGCGTGAAACCGTGTCAAAATGCATGTCTCCAAGTATCCTTGTAAAAAAAAAAAACAAAAAAAACAGTTGCTTATGTCTTAGGTAAACAATTGAGAAAGAAAGAGGATAACAATAACAGCAGTTTAATGTCTCTGTTGCTTTCTGTGTCATAAACAAACAACAAAACAGAGAAAAATCACTTTTGTAGCTTTAACACAGATTTATTAGATTTAATTTATACAATGAAGACTGTGTTATGCAGTGTTATTCTACATTTTATTATTCAATTTCTGCACCTGAATACTGTTGGACTTGCCTTAAAAATACAAAGCACTGTTTATTTCATTTGTATCTTTGTTCTATTACATTTATCTATGCTTGTAAATTGTTTATTTCCTATGCTGATTTACTCACCTACAAAATCAATATTTTTTTTCTCTCCAAATAGAGCTATTCAAGTCATTTGGTGATTTTTTTTTTTTTTTTCACATCGCAATATATATCGCAGAAAAACAAAATATCGCAATGTGAGTTTTTTCCAATATCGTGCAGCCCTAGTGTGAAGGGTGTTAACGAGAAGGAAGAAAGGGGAAAAATGCGAGCGCGAGAACAATATCAGCATTGTAAGTCAAGACAGATAAAGAAAGCCCTGTGGGTGAGAGCAGTTTTCTTTGGACTTCAACACCATTTCCCGTCCACTCGGACCCGAGAGGTCATTGGACGCCCCGGTGCACTATACTCTTCCTCTCGATCTCTCTTCCGCTCCTTTCTACCACATCGTTTTCACCATTTTGCATTTTAGTCTGTACTGCACAGGAAGAGATAGACTGTACTTCCTGTTTACAGAGGTGCATTAAGGACGGCACTCGTAAGTTTACGCGAAGATAGTGTATAGCTTATGTTTTTGTGGTATAATGTGGATTTTCAGGTGCACATTTATCCCTGCATGTGCATGTCGGTTCCTGAGACTTGTGAGTTGTATATGCGGGCAGGAAATTTTTAAGTGCATATGTGTGTATGTGACCGCACTCAGGACGTTCAGTGTGTATGTGTGTGTTTTCTGTTGGCAGTGAAGTGTCTCAGGGGAGGCAGGGCTTGCGTGAGAGCACTGTTGCAGATCTGTCAGTGAGAGGGGGCTGCTCAAGGTCTGGCGAAGTGTGTGTGTGTGTGTCTGTGCTGGGCTTGGATTGTTCCCCCCCAAAGGGAGGGAGGGAGAGCGGGTTAAGCCAGCCCCGTCTGTCAGCATGAAGCTGCTGTTCGTATGAGTGTGTATGCGTCCTGTGTTTATCTAGGGGGCCCATTGAAGGAGCAATTGTGGACATTTTGAAAGCTAGAAGCTAGGTGAACCTTCTCATCAGAGACAAAGAGACCGAGTGGGCGGGGAAAGGTGTGTGTGTGTGTGTGTGTTTGTGTACACAAGTGCTTGAATGAGCTCCTGAAGACAAGATGAGTGTGTGTGTGTGATTGTTGGAAGCATGTGTGTGTTTGTTCAACTACAGTGTTATCTTGGTGTTGTCCTCTTTCTGTCTTCACTCTCACAGCAGGACTGTCAAAACTTCCCTTTTCTTAGGACTACACACACACATTTAGTTAAACGAAGACACCATTGTCTGTTTTTACGTAAAAACAATTATAAATTGAGGGTACGTGATATTAGCCTATTATTATTAACTTTTTTTATTAATTTTTAATTTTTTTTTTTTTTTTTTTTAAATAATCTTATCATCATGTGTCTTTATATTTGATTAGATTATCATTACAAACTAACTTGCATAGAAAGATGTTTCTTCTTTATAACGGCACAGCTCTGTTATAAATTGGGACAACTGTTTAGTGAATTTGACCCTTTACATTGGAGGCTATAGAGTAATGGAAAGTCTTTTGCACTGTGATTTTTCTGCCACCTACGGGTTTTGACTCGTGGGCAAACAGTGTAGCCTTTCTGAACCCTCGAGCCATGTTACTGACTCACTGACTGACTCAGAGAGCCTCTCTAGGATAGATTTAGTAATCTGATCATTTCCTGTTCTTTGGTGTAACGTTGAATTAAAGTAAATTGTAAATAAACGGTGGAAGGGTGTGTACGAGATTTTAGTTCAACATTATATTTTCTTCAACTAACCCTAACCCTGCCCTGCAAAATTCGGCTGCCACAATTCTAAGATGTTGTAAATGATTACCAAAGCATTGCTCAAAAACCTTGAGCAACCAGATATAAGAGTATAAACTCAAGACTATACCAGGAAAACATCTGACCTCAGTCCAACCCAGCAGTTCATTCTTATTTGTCAATGAAGTTATTGTTAAAACTTTAAATATTCTCACAGATTTGACTGACAAAACAAACTTGCATTTGCAGGCTCCAAAAGGACCTGCTATTCTGATTATGTGTTGAAGTCCCGGTGTCAAGACCGTGACAACAGCTGACACTCAAACGTTCATCTTCCTCGTAACCGAAGGCACGGTCATAGATAAAACCATCGTTCTTCTCTAGCATTCTTTGTGTTACAGCAAGTTGTTCATTTTTTACAAAGCTGTCTTGACTCAATCAACACCCTAGACCTGTTGAAATACCCGTGCCAAGTCAAGAACATCAGAACTAACAGCTTATTTACTTCTCTGTCATTCTGTATAAATTGATGAGGAAAAAGAAACTGAGATTAACCAGCAACCCCAAACCAGAAGCAATCTCCCAAACCTCACTTTAAAACCTCAGCCCAGCTAGTTAACTTCTAACCCCAAACCAGGCATCTGCACACATGCATGTCCTGTGGTGTGCATGTATGCACCGAATGGCAAGATGGTAAAACTGTTTTCTCCAGCCATTTTGGTTTTAAAAACTCAAACTTGACCTCATTTAAAATGAAAGCAAACCAAGATTGCATCAGTGGCATGCTGCATTATAGTCATGCAGCCATAGTTAGGAATAGAAAGCTTGTTCATATTTTGTTGATGCTAAATTGAATTCTTAACCGGAATTGTCAAGTAAAAATGAAATCAGAACTGTTTAATTTCTTGCAATTTTCAGGTTCATACATGCAAGTCCCAGGTGTTTGGCACTAATGCAGTTTTCATCAAGTAGAATCACAACTATAAGCATCAAATTGCTTACGATTCATGTTTCTACATGCGCTCATGTACCTCTACCACATGTAGGAATTATGTTCTGCTCCTTCCTTTCCAGTTGCAGGTGTGCCACATTAATTCGTCAAGTAGAATCGCAACCATAAGCAATATATTTTTTTTTAATTCCCATTCCTATATGTGCCCATGTACCACAACAACATGTAGGAATTGCGTAGCCCCTCCTTTGTTCCCATCGGCAGATGTGCCCCATTACTGCAGTTTTCATCAAGTAGAATTACAACCATAAGAGTAAAATTTTTATACGATTCCCATTCTTATGTGCACCTCAACCACAGGAAATTCCCTACTGCCATTTCCAGTTAAAGGTGTGCCACACGAATACAATTTTCATCAAGCAGAAACGCAACCATAAGCATTACATTGCATACAATTCCTAGTTCAACATGCACCAATGCATGTAGGAACCGCCTTCCCCACTTCCCTACCCAATGGCAGGTGTGATGCACTAATGCAATTTTCGTCAACTAGAATTGCCACCATAAACATTATTCCAGGAAAGGAAGTGGTTTTTAAATGTGCCCATGCACTTCAGCCACATATAGGAACCATTCTTCTTCCCTTTTTTATTGCAATGGCTACTGTACTGCACAAATGCAAGTACAATCGAAACCAGATATGTTAAATTCCATTCAGTTAAATTACGTTCCTACATGCACCCTTGTGCCTCAGCTGCATGTAAGAGCTGCATTCACCTCTTCCCTTCCCAATAGCAGGTGTGCCGCAATAGTACAGTTTTTGTCAAGTAGAATCGTATTTATAAGCATTACATTTTTATACAATTCCCATTCCTATATGTACCTCAACTGCATTCCCCTTTGACAGGTGTGCCGCACTAATGCAGTTTTCATCAGGTAGAAATGCAACCATACACAGAAAAAAGGGGTTTAAAATTGTACCTTTTGGGTTACAACAGCTTGTCCCTGGAGCAGTACCCTTAAAAAGACATATTTGTACCTTTTTACCCCTAATAGGTACATATTAGTTCCTTAGAGTAGTAATATGTACCCTTAAGGTACTAATATGTACCTATTAGGGGTAAAAAAAAAATAAAAATAAAAAAAAAGGTACAAAGATGTCCTTTTAGGAGTACTGTTTTGGCCCCTTATTTTTCTAATCATTAAATTGCATGCAATTACCTACCAGTTCAACATGTACCAATGTATTGTTACTGCATGGAACCGTTTTCCCAGTGCCAGGTGTAGGACTCGCTAATGTAGTTTTCGCCAACTAGAATCACAATCATAAACATTGAATTCCTTCTCATTGCAAAGAAGGGAAAGGAAATGGTTTCTACATGCACCCATGCACTTGAGCCACATATAACAATAATTCTCCTTCCTTTTTATTGCAATGGCAACTGTACCATGCAAATCCTATTTTCGCCAAGTATGAACAAAATCATTCTATTCCCCTTTTCCCTTCCCAATGGCAGGTGTGCCACACAAGTATAGTTTTTGTCAAATAGAATCACAGCCATAAGCATTCATTTTTTATGCAATTCCCATTCCTATATGCACCTCAACTGTAGGAACAACATTCCCCTTTGCCCTTCCCAATGACAGGCGTGTCACACTGTCGCCAACTAGAATTGCAATCATAAACTAACAATAATTCCCCTTCCATTTTAATGCAATGCCAGCTGTACCGTGCAAATGCTGTTTTCGTCAAGTACAATTGAAATCAGAAGCGTTAAATTTCATTCAATTTCCATTCCTACATGCACCCATGCGCCTCAGTCGCATGTTAGAACCGCATTCCCCTCTTCCCTTTCCAGTGGCAGGTGTGCTGCACTAGTGTAGTTTTTGGCAAATAGATTCGAAACCATAAGTGGTTAAATTCCTTATGATTCCCATTTCTATACGCGCCTTAACCACTTGTAGAAACAGCATCCCCCCTTTCCGTTCTTTCCAGCAGCACTAATGCAATTTTGCCCTTGTTCTTTAAAGCAGGTGTGTGTGCCCGTCATTCACCCCCATCTCAACCGTTGGTGGCACCTCGATCCAGTAAGATGCAAAAAGCACTCCCAGCGATTGTGTTGCAATTACAAAACCATGCCATTGTTGTGCTGTTTTTGGTCTGAGGGTATGGCAGGCCTGTGCGAGCAGTTTTCCAACATGTCTGGTCGGGGGTTGCTGCAGCCTCCCGCTTTCATGTGCAGGCCTGAGGTATGTAAACAGGATACCCTGAGCCATGCACGAAGAAAGGCAAAGAATCATGGTGAACTTAAAAGACTTGAAGCAGGAGAGAGCTGCCTGCAGAAAACCGTACAACTTTTTCTCTTTATTCACCCTCTACGGTTCAGGCAACAGCTGAAGCAGCTTGTGAAACAATAAATGACCAGCTGTTGGACAGATATAAACAGCAGGCGAAATATATGGCCGCACGTTTTATTTTTGGAAGCTGTAATTATTGTAGCCTAAACGAAAGCAGACAGCCACTCAGTGAAATATGTGTCACGTTCTCTTGGCCAGAAATAAAGCGCAGAGCCCTGCCCTGTATCTCAAACAGGCCTTGCTTATAGTTTACAGACTTTCTGTTGTACGTCAACATCTCTCAGCGCAATGATCGCAACTGACACAACGATATATAAGAAAACTTTCGGTGTTTACTTCACAGTTTCTTCTAAAGAGACCCTGTTCTTGCAGCGCCCACCTCTGTACGCAAGACGCAAAGCAAAACAAGCATGGCGCAGACACAATGGCGCTGCTAGATAGCGATCAGCCAGGCTAGGGCGGGTAGCAGGGTTTAGGTTGTTTCTTTAAGAGTAATGGCGAAGATCTCTCTCTTTCTTTCTTGTTCTCTCATTAAGAGCTTAGGGATGGAGGGAGGGTGAAAAATATGCATACAAATACATTTATGCGAGTCCTCGCAAGCCATTGGCTGTGGTAATTGGAGTGACGGCGCGTACAGGACTTCCCAAAGCCCCTGCGTGAGAGGGGAAATCTGAAGGCAACATCTACTGGAACTAAATGTTTTCAGATTAAGATAATATTCCCTCTGCATAGCTGGCATGTTTTAATTTCTCTCGCTCTCGCTCTTGCTCTCTCTCTCTGTGAATGGCAATGGCTGTGTAATCTGTAGCGTCCAGATGTGCCGTTTCATTTTGTTTTGTTTTACAGCATTTAAGTCTTTTCCGTTCTCAGCTTTCTATCATGAATGTTAAAAAAAACAACCTGAAAAAAAATCGCTAAAACTTAAAAATACAATAAAGTGTTTATTTTTAAATTTATTAGACTAATTTACCTTAGATGTCTGTTGTAGGTCATGATGTATGCAATTTTACACTAAAAACTAAACTTTTTTTTTTTTTCTGTTTCTTTTCTATGTCCTGTGATGTGACGTTACCTGAAATGGCTACAGGTAAGAAAACTGTTTACTTTGGTGATACTGTACATTAGTCATAAAAGTCCTCCCTCACTATATAATGCACACTAAACCATATTTATCCAAGTAGTGTACACTAAACTGCAATGAGCCGTGGAGCGCATGCTGATCATTTTGTATTTTGCATGCTTCTTAGGGATGGTTCACCCAAAAATGAAAATTCTATCATTAATTACTCACTCTCATGTCGTTCTGAATCTGTACGACCTTCGTTCATTTTTGGAATGCAAATTAAGATATTTTTTATGAAATCCGAGAGGTTGCTGACCCTGCATAGACAGCAACGCAACTACCACGTTCAAGGCCCAGAAAGGTAGTAAGGACATCATTAAAATAGTCCCTGTGACATCAGTGGTTCAACCGTAATTTTATGACAGTACGAGAAAACTTTTTGTGTGCAAAGAAAACAAAAATAATGACTTTATTAGAAGAGAAGAAATTTGTTGAGTAAAGTCGTTATTTGTGTTTTCATATATATTAAAAAGCATAATGCACTTGAGCTATAAGCACTTTTTTACTTTCATCCTATTTGTGCCTCTTTTTATGCTGAACAGGTGCATTGTGGTGCTTGTTCTGGTTCTGACGCGTTATCTTACCCTTTAAAAGGACCCTTTTAAATATCCACCCAATAACTTGTAATGAAGGACAGCTGTGCACAGATGCAAGCATAAGAAAGCAAAGGGGGCTTGAGATTATTACAGTATACTAGCGAGTGTAGCGGCACTTTAAGATTTATGTATCTCTTTTTTTCTTTCTGTTTTTCTCTCACCCTCTCAGACACACATTTACATGGCCGTGCTTATTTAAAGCAGCAAACATTTGAATGTCTGAGCTGCAGAGTGCAAAACTGCATGAAGCTTTACGAGATCCCACAGACCGAGAGAAAAAAAGTTGTCTTAAAGGGCCAGAATCCGGTGTCCGCAATGTAATGATATTCCAAAATGGCATGCATGTGGAGTCCGATTGGCATTGTGGAACATAGAAATCAACCGACATGTACTAAAGCTCAAAGTCGCCGTACACTTTCACTAGAACTCTAAACCCTGATTGTTCCTCGCGAATCCTCTCATTTATGTAAACATTGTTACACCCACTACATGTAGTCTTTCATAATGATTTGTGGAAGTGCACACACCTTTGCACAGGCCAGGAATGCGGAGAGTTGAGTCGAGGGAGGGGTCGGCCTTGTTTTGACGATGTGTAAGTAGTTCACACGCCATTCTGTAGTTTACCACGGTAGAATGTCATATAGCTGCATTTTACTTTCAGGCTGGAGTGCCTGTACCCTGTAATTTCAGCGCAACTCCTTGTGCGTGTGCGCGCACGTGTGCTAGGCTACACGCCACGACAGGCGGTTATCGCTCCTCAGACAAACAGATGCTGCTGAATCATTAGATACGCAGCAGATGCACACTGTCGCTCTGTTTACCGCAGCTTTTGATACTATAAACAAAGACAAAACAACAAAGGAAATACAAAGGAAAACCTGATACCATAGTCAAGGATGTTGGCGTTATCAGTTATAGACAAAATAATGTTTATTTTTTTGTAATTTTATATAGTTTTATAATTAACTTCTATGTTACTTTAAGTTTTTTGGGAACATAGATGAAATATTATGTGTTATAACTGTATTGTACATTAGTTTTAAAAATGTTAAATTCTGTTTAGTGGTGAAATTCATATTGGCGTAATGTAATTAACACTTACAGGTGTCATATATTTTTATGTTTTGGGGGGGGGGGGGGGGGGGGGGTAATAGACTTAATTACTACATGTTCAAAAATACATTTCAATATAATTTGAATAAGTTATTGTAATTAACACTTTTTGGATATGTAGACAAAGTACTACACGTTGGGATGTATTTTTGACTATATCATATACATTATTGTACATTATTTTTACAAAAATAAAGTACTTTTCAAGTACTGCTGAATAGTAGTTCAATTTATAGTAGCGTAATATATTTTATATTTTTTGTGCACATCGATAAAATATTATTTCTTGAAATGTATTTTAATATAGTACTTATTATAATTCTAGTGTCTACTGTATTAGTTGGGAGATATATAGGCTTATATATTTTTACATATATATTTACATTATTACACCATTTACTTACTGTACACTTACAACCAATATGCAATAAATTACTGTTTTTATTAACTTTTTAAAATAAATAAATAAACGTTCAGATTAACTTTAACAATTTAATGAATATTGCTTTTTAATTTATTAAGCAGTAGGCTATTTAATTACACAAATGTTTAATGAATAGCATTTGTTTTTGTTTTTTTTGTTTTTTTTTATTTTCTTAAAACCAGTATTTAATAAATTGATTGCATTATTAACATTAAACTTACTAACTTACATTATAATTAAAAATAAGCGAACTTAAATTGCAAAAATGAAGTTATTTACTATATCATAGATATGTAAATTACCACAGACAAAATATTAAATATTGAATCACTTTTTTTGAGCACTTTGGTGCATTTTAACATAATATTTAACCATACAAAACTTTAGATGTTGTTGATTAAAGGGTTAATACTCTTTGAAGCCTTGGTGATTCGTGTAACTGGTTTATTCAAATTTGACCCAATGTCTAAACGAAACTGTGTTTTAACCTGCTGTAACCTTTGCGCTGTAGGATGAGCAGGTGTGAGTGAGTGTGTATTAGTCTCCCGGAGGTTTTGTTTTAACAGGTAACTGTGTCGTGTTGCTAAGGGTGGTTGCCATGATGACCCTCCTAGCCTTAGTTTCATCACTCAGGGGAGTTTGAAGCGGCGGTTGTCATGCCTCTGTTGTTAGAAGCGAGTTTGTCTGTGTATGTGTGACCGTATTTGTTAACTCAGGCGCACGACGGTTCAGTAAGTGTGACGAGCCACACAAGGGGAAGCCCCTGACACCCTCTGTGGTCTGGGCCTTTACTTTTAGTGCAGGGCGCAATGTGGTGGTGCCTGCACATGTGGCGCCTGCCCCTCTCTGCGATGGCACTTCCACTTCTGCTAAACGCCACTTCCGCTAACAGCGACACACAAAACCAGCGCTCAATTTGGTGTCATCAGCGACCTCACTCGTGCATTCCTAGTAACATCTGAACATACACACATCAAACGCAAACCTTTAACCCTAACCCACACCGTGCTCTTGCTTCGAGGAACTGTCCTCTTCTGTGCAGTGAAATTCTAACGTCACGCCCGAGTTTCCCATCTGACACGGGAAGTGACCTGTATCAGTCTGACATTTAGATTTGGTAACACGAGTAACCCTGACAACAAACCCTCACAGGGTACTTGGCCACCAACGCATCACGATGGGAAAATTTGGGTTAGGATGGGGCTGTAATTTTTTGATGTAATCAGTATTGGTAATTTCTGTGTTGTGTGAACTTGTGCGAGTGCGCAAATATTTCCTAAAGCAATAAACCGCTCAGGGCTGTGCATTACAGTGACTTACCACTCAAAAGGAGCCTTCATACAACTTTGATCATTGGAAACCATGCAATACACAACTTCAAGTGGTTTATTTCTTTTATAAAATGGCCATAATATCAGTATGATAAAGAAAAAATGTTTAATAAATAGTATGTACAATATGTATTTATTTATTTATAAACACCATTGTTCAATAAAAAGCCGTTTTTGGAAAGTTAATTAATTTATTTATAATGTAAAATAATAATAATAATAATAATAAACAAATGTGTTCAGTATTGGTTTTGCATAAAAAATAATAATTACTAAATGCAAGTAAATGTAATAATGCAATATTCGATAAATTGTCATTTATTTATTTTTCATTTATTTACACCAGTGTTCAAAAATAATTGTTTGTTTGTTTGTTTTAATAAAAAGTTCATAATTTAAAAAAAAACTGATTTGTTGAATATTTGTTTTCCATAAATAAATAAATAAAATACAGTTTATTCAACAGTAGTGTAAATAAAAAAATGCTTAATAAATTTAAAAGAAACATATATTTAAAATAACATTTTTGAACTAGTATTCAATGTATAGGTAATTTTTGAAAATTAATAAATGTATTTATTTATTTATGTTACAATGCAGAAAAAGTTTTAAAAAAAAACTAAATTGAATATTGGTTATAACTATGTAATGTTTAATAAATACAAATGATATACAATAAACATTCATTTATTTACTTATAATGGTTAAACATTAATGCAATAAATAAAATAAACTAATTATTGAATATTATTATTATTACATGAATACTATCTATAAAAACAGATTTGTTGAATGTTTGTTATTTCATAAATAAATTAAATACTATTTTATTGAACATCGATGTAAATAAAAGTGCTTAATACATTTAAAAGAAACATAAATTTAAAAGAACATATTTTTGCACTAATATTCAACAAATAGGTCATTTTTGAAAATTTATTTGTTACTATACATTCAATTAAAAAGAGACTAAACTGAATATTGGTTGTAACTAAATAATGTTCAATAAAAAAAAAAACATTTAATAAACATATAATTGTTAAAACTTAATACAATAAATCAAATTAAATAATTATTCATATTATTCATATTATGATGTTAATATTATGTTTACATGAATACCATTTTTTTGAAGATTGATATAAGAATATAATTAATAAACGTTTAATAAATTAAAAAGCAGTTTTCAGTAAACAGCTATTATTTATTCAGTTTTTCAATCAGAATTTATTTATTAACAGTTTTACAATCAGAATTTAGAGAAACTAGCAATTATCTAACTCCTATTTTGACATGTATTTCATGCTTTTTCTTTACTGTACATGCCTCTTTAGTGCTGATTTGCATGACAAAACAATAATAAATGCGTTTCCACAGCGTTCTGCATTATTAGGAAGAACTCTGGGTGTGGGTGTGTCAGGATCCAGACTACTTTGCAACTTTGCGGTTGGCCTATGTCCTGACTATGGTAGCTTTCACTAGTCTGAGGCCCACCAAACCAAACCACACCTACCCACACACACAAATACACATGTTCTCAGGAGAAAACATCCATAGCAGTCATTTTGCAGCAGTGTACATGTGTGTGTCAAGAGGCCGAGTGCGTTTCTTTCTCTCTCTATCGCTGATGAATGACGGTGTTTGGCAGATTCCCCTGAGAAGTGGCTTTATTGCCAGTAGAGTTGCGTGTTAAGAGTTTATTTAGACGGAGAGGTCGAGGGAGGAAACGAGAGCAGTTGGAGGGGGTGTTTTTATTCGCTGAGATGGATGGATTGATTTTAAATGCGAGTTTGTTATGAAACAAAAACACTGTTTATGCGTTTAGGAGGTTGCCAGCGACTTCTCTCACTCTAGTGGAGTTCCGAAACGGTTGATACGGTAAACGGAACTTGGAACGTTCCGTCACTTGCTTAGCGACCGATTTCCAACAAAGTAACTAAATGACTTGCGGTATGTGTAAATATATTGTTAGTGTAAACACGAAATGTGTGACAGCAGTTGAGCAGTTGCGTAAACTATTAAGGATGACGCTCATTTGAAGCCATTCAGAGAGGGTACAATCACATTACAATCATGTTTTCCTTAGTAATCTGATAAAGTGTTTGTTTTCAAGTTATCGTTTGGCTTTTTGAAGAAACCCTGGGTGAATTTGGCTGCCGCAGAAAGCAGTACCAGGAAATAGATCAGCAAAAAAAACAGGAATGGTGGGTGGATGAGGGTATTTTAGTCCAAACTTCCCAAAAGAGAATCCTTAAAATCCCCTCTTCACTGAACTTCATGGAATTATCGTATTTTGTATTTACATATATCTCCCATGGTTTTCCCCTTACTTTTTATTGATTTGTATTAGGGATGAGTCATGCTCTTTTTTTCATATATGTACAGTTTTTTTTTTTACATGAACACAACTGTTCAAAACTTTGAAAGTTTATTTTTATTTTTAAATTAATACTTTTTTAAGCAAGGATGCATTAAATTGATCAAAAGTGACAGTAAATACATTTATAATGCTGCAAAAGTTAGAAAATAATGTTCTTTTGAACTTTCTATTTATCAAAGAATCCTGAAAAAATGTGGTTTTCACAAAAATATTAACGTAATTGTTTTCAACAGTGATAATACGAAATGTTTCTTGAGCAGCAAATCGGCATGTTAGAATGATTTCTGAAAGATCGTGTGACCCTGAAGACTGGAGTAATGATCCTGAAATTTCAGCTTTGCAGAACAGGAATAAATGATTTATTAAAGTATATTCAACTAGAAATTTCAAATTGTAATAATATTTTAAAATATTACTGTTTGTATTGTGTATTTGTTCAAATAAATGCAGCCTCGGCAAGCATAAGAGACTTCAAAAACATAAAAAATAAAAAATAAAAAACCTAATGTCCCCAAACTTTTGAAAGGTGAAAAAAATATATATTCCAAACAGTTGTGTTTATGAAAAAATACTGTATAATAAAACAGGATGTTCTTCAAAATTCCTCTTTTTCTGTTCCACAAAAGACATTCAAGTTTTAAAATGATAACAGAATTATATTTTTTTTTTGTAAAATATACCTATAGCAGTTGATACATTGTTTTCCACATCTATATTTTGTAGTATAAAATGAAGCCAACAAAAATGACAAAAATATGAGATGACTGGAGATGTTTATTTATTTGTTTGTTTGTTTGTTTGTTTGTTTATTTATTTATATTAAGTATATTAAAACAAAATTTTCAATAAATATTTTTATTTAAAAAGTCAGTAAAAATATTTAAAATTAAAATAATCTATTTATTGAACATTGGTGTAAGTAAATAATGTTCAATAAAATAATAAAGCAATATTCAGTAAGTAGTGTAAAGTTAAACCAACAGATATGACAATAATATGAGATTGCTGACCGGAGGCCGGAAAAGCTTTTTTTTTTTATTGACAGGTGAAGAAAGGTAAGTAAGATGCTGTTTTTATCCCTCTGCTCCTAATTTGCTCTTTTTTCCCCTTTCCCGCTTTCATTTTCTCCTTTTTCTCCTCTCTCCCAGCATGTCTTTATTAAACAGGTCAAGGCCAGCTCTTGCAACAATGAGCTGCTTTGTGTGTGTGTGTGTGTGTGTGTGTGTGTGTGTGTGTGTGTGTGTGTGTGTGTGTTTACCTGGCTGGCAGCTGCATGGTTCCAGCCGGGCTTTGGAAGAAGTGTGTGTGTGTGTTTGTGTGTGTGTGTGTGTGTGTGTGTGTGTCTGTTGGCGGTGGTAGTGTGGAATTTACTGCTTTTTGAGAATGAAGCAAGATGGCGAGTGTGTGTGTGTGTGTGTGTGTATGAAAGTGCTGAGTGAGAACTAAGCGGAGCCCAAGCATTGCGTGAGGAGCGAGCGTGCGAACTTTCAACCCTGGCAGCCGCTGCCGAAGTTTTTGGGACGGAGAACAGCCCAGTGAGGGAGGAGAACAGATAGACGGGGAGGGAAAGGAGGCGGGAGAGGAAAGGGGTCGGGGAGAGAAGGGTTTGGTTACACAAGGATATGGAGTTTGGTAATTAAGAGCAGCAGGGAAGCGAACGTTGAGCAAACCTGCCAAGAAAAAGAGAGCTCGCATTTCAGCCGCATTTTCCATTTCGACGTGTGGTCAAGCGCGTTTTCTTGCGCTCCTCCTTTATCTCTCCCTGTTTTGTGCCATGAGGTGATTTACAGTAGAAAACGGCCGTCCGGTTGACTCAACTCCTGCCAAAACTGCATCGTTTGCTGCAAAAAATGCAACGGTTTATCTGACGTTCCCGAAAAATTCTGGAGAGATATTAATAACACGCCAAAAAAAAGCGAAAAACAAGACCCGACTCAACACCCGTCGATCGCAGCATTTCTGTTGGGTTTAGTTGCCAGGACTGATACGCGCTTGGCCGCGTCCCAATCCAATATCTGTCCATCTCTCGCTCGCTCTCGGAGGCGCAGGCTTCTGCTTGCCCTTGTTTTGTTCTCTCACCCGTTTGTGTTGGTTTGATGTTGGCTTTGGCTCGCAGCACTGAGTGTAATGTTGGCCGTTCATTACTGAGTCTGACGCGCATGTAAACTTACCTCCAGCTATGCTCGCCTATAAATTCATACACACACAGCCGAGATTCTTTCATGCCTACTTTACACACCCATTGGCTGGAAAATTGTCTAGATTATTGTATAAACAGATTGTTTTAGTAGGCGACGTTAATTTGGACTTTTCCTTGGACGAACAGTCACTTAGTAAACTCTTTGTCCACGTGAAATAGAGATCACATCTCATTTTACTTCTGTGATATATTTTCGAATGAAATGACACACATGGTGAAATTTGATTGAATTTGACTTACCCAACGTTATAAACAATTTCGGAACAGATGTTAGTAATATGAAATTCACACTTTATTTTAAGGTTCAATTTTCGCTATTAACTGCCAATATGTTAATAATAGACATGTTATTAGAGAGAATTGGTCCCTATAATAAAGTGTTACCATTTTTTTACATTAATAGTACAAAATTAAATAAAAGTGTTTTTCTTTGCAATAACATGTGGCAATTAATCATTCTCAAGAAGAAACTCAGTTGTAGACATTAAAAATGCAATGTTGGTATGAAAAAAAAAATATTTCTAAATATGATGCTTTGAACATCTCTACATTGGATCAACCAGTGCCCTGAATTTGAAGTGGATCTACCTATGTTTTCAACAAGGAAAGACATGCAAATATTTAGGAAATATTTTAATTAATCATTTTATTTTATTTTATTTATTAGTAAATTATTTTTATTCATGTTTGTTTGTTGCATTTATTTGTTGAAAACATGGTGGATCTACCTGTTTTTTTTTTTTTTTGAACAAGGAAAGACTTGTAAGCGTTTAGGAATTATTATATATAAAATGTTATTTTGTTATTTTATTAACAGTTGGTGTGTTTGTTTGTTTGTTTTTGTTTGTTTAAAACCATGGATCTACCTTTTTTTGTTTGTTTGTTTTTAAACAAGACATTACATGCAAACATTTAGTTTTATTCAATTTTGTTTACTTTTAGCAGTTTGTTTTTATTTTGGTTTGTTTGTTTAATTGTTTAAAAATTTAGTGGATCTACTTGTTTTTCATGTAAAGGCATCGAAACATTTGATAAATATTTTGGTTATTTTATTTTAGTAGCAGATCCTTTTAAATGTTTGTTTGTTTGTTTGTTTGTTTGTTTGTTTTGGTTTTGTTCTTTTTTTTAAACAAGGCAATTTTGATTTGTTGTTTAATTTTGTTTACATTTAGCAGTTCATTTTCATTTATTTTTGTTTGTTTGTTTGTTTAAAGTCTATGTAATAGTTTGAAATGTCAGGCTATAGAAGTGGATCTTCAAAGACTTGTTTTTAATTTTCAGCAGAATTGTCACTTATCTATTATTTCTTCCAGAAGTCTCACCCACTTTTTGTTGTGTTTTGTTTTTTGTTTTGTTTTGTTTTGTTTTTTTGTAGAACTGCAACAAAAACCCTTGTTTTCCCTCTATTTCTGTCCCCGTGTCTCGACAGCAGTGATTGTCCAGCTGGCTGTCTCCTTATCAGTGTAATTGGTGCAAACAAATCTCAGGATGTGTTTTTCCTGTTCTGAATGTTGAGTTACCCTAAGATCTCTGGATGGAAGAATGTCGCCCTTTTTTATTCTTCAAACACACAGATTTCCTCCTTGAATCTGTTTTGGCGCCCCTCGATGCACAACACAGAATCGAACTCTGTCGACCTCCTGAACGAATCACCCGACCGTATCCCACGACCGCATCCCACCTGACCCCCAAACAAACACGTCGCAACCTCAGTGAAACGACGTCAGTCTGCGCACATTTTGTTCTCGTGAGCTTCTTCTTTTTCAGACGTCAATGTAAACACCCAATTTCACTTCTCCAGTGAGGCGTTGTTGACGGCACATCAGTCTCACATAGATTTTTGACAAGAAAAAAATTATCTCACTGACATAGTTTTGTGTTATTTAGCGACAGGTTTATCTGAAACTGTTATTAATTGCATAGTGCACTATCAACAGCTTGAGAAATGCCTCCATAAACGCTGTATCACTCAGGCCTCTGGATTTCTGACCGCTGGCTCAGTTTACCCCCAGCCTGCCCTTCATTATGCTGCAGTTACAGTGAACAGAGTCCCATGCACACAAACATGACAGCCGAATGTAAACTGTGTGATGTCTCCTGATAGCGCCGCTGCACCTCGTTCTGTCTCCAGAGGTCATGGGTCAAGTCTGTTTGCATGGTCATGAGCGGAGTTAACAGAGGATGGAGTGGGAGGGAGTGATTGAGAGAGATTTTTTTTTTTTTTTTTTGTCTTTTGTGGAGATATTTTTATTTTTAATCATAGTTAATCTAGTCAATAAAATATTAGATTTATATATTTAATAAATAAAATAATACCAAATAATAATTTAATAATACCAAAGTTAAAACATAATTAAAATATATATAAAATATATTCAGAATATTCATAATATTACAAGATTTAATTATTTAATATATATTATAATATATATATTTAATTAGTTTTTAATTATTATTTTTTTAATAAGAAGAAATATAAAGAAATGTATTTATGATACACATGTATACACCATTGAGTATTTATTTATTTATTTATTTATTTATTTATTTATGACTTATGCTGACCAAGGCTGTCAGTAAAGACGGTAAAATACAGTAAAGCTAGTAATATTGTGAAATATTATTAAAATTTCAAATAACAATTTTCGATTTCAGTGTATTTTAAAATGTGATTTATTCCTGTGCTGCAAAGCAGAGTTTTCAGTTGTCATTACTCCAGCCTCTGTGCCACACTAATAATATGCTGCTTTATTATTATAAATTATTCTTTTTTCTAAATTAGTAATAATGTTGAAACCATTTTTTGGTGCTTAATGTTTTAATGGAAACCATAATACATTTTTTGATGAATATAAAGGCCAACATTTATTTGAAATAGAAATATTTAGTAAAATTATAAATATCTTTACACTCTCTTTTGATCAATTTAATGCTTCCTTGCTGAATAAAATTATTTATATATATATAATTTAATTTTTTACCTGTTTATATTGTTTTTGTCATCAAAAATGTTCATTGACTACAATACTTTATAAATGTAATTAATTTCAGTTCTTTAATCCCAGAGTAAAATGTGCTAAAATGAATGAATACGACATGACGATGGCATAATTTACACTTCAGTTGACAGAAAAATTCCTCGCATTTAGGCCACGCTCTCACATGGTCTCTCTGACAAAGAGGCCCAATTCAAGTTTAATGCCTTTGCCTGGCAGAAAACAGGCTATGTAAACAGTCAAGCAGTTGTACAACAAGTCCCATGATCCCCCTCCACCCCATCTCTTTTACACGGCTCTTCCTGCTTCACTCTCGGCCTCTTTTCATGCTCACTTCTCACTGTCTGCTTATCCCTTCATGCACAGAATGACAACATACTTTGTTGAAAGAGCTGTACAAGAAAAACAATATAAATCAACAGTAAAATATTAGCGTACACTGCTGTAGTGTTACATTACTGCCGTTAATGCCATTACTACTACTACTATGACTAGATTTATTGGCCAGTAAGGCATGTTTTGATAATGCTTGTGACAGGCGTTTGACTGGTTGAACAACCAGGTCAGTTCTGTGTCCAGATGAGATCAGGGTCAGGCAAACATGTACACGCACAGGTCGTGATTTTTCATAATTCCTTTAGGGAAATAGACGGAATTTATCACAGAGCTTCAGGCACTTCAGTATATTCAGTATAAAACAATTTTACAGTTTAACACTAATACATATATTATGTGTGTATATGTATATGTATATGTATACCGTATGTGTGTGTGTGTGTGTAGTGTGTATATATGTATGTATGTATGTATATATATATATATATATATATATATATATATATATATATATATATATATATATATACACACACACACACACACACACACACACACACACACACACACACACACACAATGAACACGCATTCTTTATAAGTATTTAAATAAAGCCCTTTTAAATGTTTAAGTATATAATTTCAAATTTTAAGGTAAATTTGTTACATTTTATTTAAATATTTGTCTTTTTTTAGAACAAGCATGCATTCTTTCTGTATATATTAGGTTTATTATAGATTGCATCTTCACATAACACAGCGCTAAAATAACATTGTGCTGCAAGTGTTTGAATTAAATATTTTTAAAATGAATACAAAATAATTTCAGTGTTAATGGTTTTAATTAAATAATTGATAATTTTTTCAGCATTATCATGCCTTCTTTTAATGTAAATTAGGCTCATCATAGTCTATGATGAGCCTGTAAATTAGGCTCATCATAGATTGCCTTTTCACAAAATTCGGTGCCAAAATTATGCTGTATTGTATTAAAATTAAATGCTTTTAAATTAAACATTTGAAAGAAACATTTGAAACACATTTAAATTAAATAAATTTGCATTCTTTTACCATTAGCAAGTGTTCTTTAAAAGTATTTAAATACAACTTAATTATTTTAAAGAATTTAAATACAACTTATAAATTATTTAATAGTATTTACAAAATTAAGTAATTAAAAATATTGAATGTAAATTTATTACATTTTAACAAACAAACAAAAATTAGCACAAACACTTTGTGTAAAGGTGTTTTGTATTATTTAATTAAAACTCTTTAAATTAAATGTATTTAATTCATTTTAATGAAATAATGTTTATTTTTTCTTTCTGTGTAAATTAGGTCTTATATATTTTTACAAAACTCATTGCTAAAGAAACATTGTGCTGTGAATTTTTTAATAAAATGCTTTTAAATTTAAACTTTTAAAGTAATTGATTTTAAAAAAAAATTACTTTTCTTTATTCAGTGTGTTTAATTTATTTAAATTAAATTATTTGTAATTTTTTTTTTGTTTAAATTAGCCTTACACAGAGATCTTTCACAAAACTCAGCTGGCAAAAATTTGCTTGCTGCAATTAATGTTTTGCTGTTCCCAGCCATAGAAATCAGAACAGAATTGTGTACAATGTTGTCTTCATTTATTTATACATCAAATGATGGTGAAAACCGTTATGACTAGGCATATATCCGGACATGCTGTCTTCTGCATCTTTTAAAACCTAGCAACTTTCCCTCAAGATCAAGAATTGTACTATGCATCATCTAATCTGCCTCTTTTTTGCAACTTTGCATGTGCACATAAACAGCGGCATCAATGTTAATGAATTCCCCCCATAAACTTTTAATTAGTCCTGGTTAGAAAACACATTACGAGAGCACTTGTTTGGCACTCTGTCAAGAGACAGAAACTGCGGCGATCGCTGATGGTGTGTGTGAGAGTGAGAGGTATCTTGGAAGACACCGATACCACAATCCTCATTCCTTCAAGTCCAAACCTGTCCCCCACCACAGAGACAGAGAGAGAATCAAAGTCAGAGTCAAGGTTTTCCTGACAACAGGGGGAAAAAAAACAATGGCTCAATTCAACACTGGAGATTCAAAGCCTTTAAAATCCTAGTGGGTGGGTGTACAGAGACTTCACATTTTGGCAGAATATAAGACGAGGCATACCTGTCGCACAAAATCTTTGAATGCTGCGGGCGGCTGTATTTTTTAAAAAATCAATCGACTGTGTTTACTTTGCTCGAGAGAGTCATGTTCGAGTGTAGCGCATACAAATACAATAAAACAACTTGGCAGCAAAACTTGAAATCTCCATGAAGTGTTAAAACACCGGTCGAGCAATGTTAATACCTGACAAGAGCATGTTAACGTTAACTGTGTATTTATACATGCAGACAAAGACTGTTTGTTCTCTATAAAACGACGGCTAGCAAACCGCGAGCAGAATTTGCCGCCAAACTTTTCGCATAGTTTACCATTTCTTGTGTTTTTTCGCAGTCCAGTTTTACGTTCTTTCAAGATTTGCGTATTTATGAATTTTGTTAAATGGGGCGAAGAAAAAAAAAAACGATACCAAGAAGGAGAGATTACTATTCATATAGCCCAACATTTACAGTATCAAGTGAGGCGAAGAAAAGGATTGGTAAACGTCTGGGAAGTGGTCCAGTTTGTTAGCTAATAGGGTTCAGGTGCTGTCAAGGATTTAGTCATTCTCAGCACGCGAGGTTATTAAACCACAGGCCAAACGAGAGCCCAGTGGGTTTCCCTTGCTTGCCCGCTCTCAGTCTTCATTTCTCACTCTTGAACCCTCTGAACACACAATGTGCCTCCCTTCGCATTTTCTGCAGACACTATCCAGACACAGAGAGAGCAGAATGTGTTGTGTTTTGATGATTCGCTAATGCCTTTAGCTACGAGCCCCAAACACTGCACTGTTTGCGTCATAATTATTGTAGAGTATGAAGGCGCTAACAGGAAAGTGAATCCAGGCTGTGTTAGCGGTAGTAGTGGTTCTGACATTATGTGAGTTACACATATTTTAAAAATAACGTTGTTAAAAACTGATGATTTTTTTTCTTGTTTTATTCATGTTTCTTGTTTTGTTGTGCACAATTTATTGTTGAAATTTATTCTAAAAGAACAAAATTTGGCTTTGTAATATTTTCTCAAAACTTGCTCCTAATTTGTTGTATTCTAGAATTGTTTTATGGTTGCTGTTGCGATAATACTAAAATCTTGACAATATTTATGGAGTAATCCAATGATAATGTTCAAGTTAGAGCTTGCACCACAAATTTAGCAACCAAAAATATTTGACTGAAAAAGCAAAAAAACTAAATGGCAGTTTTGACCAAAATAGTTTTGGAGGTCCAAAATCATTGCCTGAAACAGTAAGTGCTTCTCTGCTGACGAATTTTATCTGTTGTCAATTTTGTAATTTCTTAAAACTTGCTCTGGCTTTCAGATGACTTTCTTTGTATTCTGGCATTGTTTTCGATTACTGCTCTATTTAATACAAAAATATTGATGGTAGTTAATGAGTAATTCAGTCAGGTGCGTGTTTACCATTTTGGGAACCCTAAGCAATGTCGGGACCTGGGGCCCCATCTGTACAAAACTCTGTAGGGGCCCCATGCATTTGTGTGGTGGTTAAAACCATTTGGGTGATTGCGGGATGCCCCCTAATATAATGGCAGGGTAAACACTGCAATTACTAACCCAATTCAGAGTTTGATTTACAAAACTGTATTTTCATTTTTGGTTTTTCTGCAAAAAGAAAACTTCAGTTCTGGGTAATTAGATTTAAAAAACCATTGTCGTTGGATTAAGTCGAGATGTTCTCAAGCAAGAACTTAACCTTCTGGTCAAAAAGCCTCCTCACAACTCGGTACAACTGGTGACTCAGCAAAGGGTGTAGCCGTCCACAATCAGCCGCGAGCTTGTATTCAAAACTGGCCCAATTTGAGCACAATTATTGAGAGTTTTATGTTGAAAGAAAGGACAGAACAGAAAAGATCAGAGGCAGATAAAAGATGAGCTCATCATGTGGGAGGCATTGGGACCTAGAACGGGCCTTTCAGTAGGTTTAATGACCCTTATTAGACAAGTTCACCCTGTTCCTGATCACCGTCCACACCAGATCTCCCACTTTCTCCAGTTACACCCGGCGAGTGGAGAACTGGTTTAGAGATTGTGGTCGAGAGATGCCCAATATGAAATTGAAGAGTATAAAGAAGACGTACAGCAGACGGAGGGTGGGAACACAAGGGAAAGCACATCGTGGTTGCATTGAGGGGCCATGTGTGTTGAATTACTGTAATGGCAGATGAACAGACGGCAATTGATTGGTGGTTCTGATGGTCTGAGTTTGTGTGTGTGTGTGTGTGTGTGTGTGTGTGTGTTGAGATTGTGACCACTCGCCCGCCGGACTTTGTTTCATCCTTTTTTTCATCTCTGGAAACAGGTCAGTGGAGGCCAGTGTGATCTGCAAAAAAGATGTTGATCATGATTACATAGATGTTCCACCAACCTCCATTTTAATAACAGGCTCGATATGCTTATGAAAGACTCGAGTTTTAAATACAGAGTCAGAGCGGGACCACACGGCCAATAGGCTGCCAATGTTTGACGGACATGCGTGCCAGAAGCGTCCAGACCATCGGAAAGGGTTCAACAGGGGCGAAACCAAACACAAACCCATTTTGGCTGGCTCACAATTGTGTGTTGGTCTGTCAATGAGTTTTTCTGAGTCAGTAGACTACGAGACTCCTGAGCAGCTGACTCACTTTGAGTGTGTTAGCACTCTTTAGCTTCAGAAGCCTAGCGGCGACAGCGCTAGGGGCCAAGTGGTCTGTTTTCCTCATCAAGAGTTCTTCCCCTTGCTCTCTTTGCTATCCGTAGTTATTTCTTTGGTGTGGTGGCAGAGTTTGTATTACACCCCTATTTACTTCTACAGAACGTTGTCGTTGTCTCTGTCTTTCTTCCTTTTTGTTATTTTTATTTTTTACATTCGTCTGCAATTTAAACTGCCAGACCGATCAGCAGTCCATGTTTAAAGTGGTTTGCGTTCGCCTCAACTTTTCCCCCCGCCAAATAATCTCTCAACATCTGCGTCCTGTGGGGAGATATTTTTGGTCCCTAGCAGAAAAATGCTGTTCTTTCCCCTCCTCCACTTCTTCTTCACCTTTCCCTTCCTTCTCTTTCTTTACTTCAGTCTTTTCAGTTTTTTTCTCCAAGGGTAGCGATAGAGAGTGTTTGATAAGGTCTAGAAATAGCACGGCATCTGCACCGGTCAGGGAGGAAATGTCTTAGCAAGCCGCACCCACTGGCTTATGTTAGCTCAGCGCTAACCTAGCGCTAGACATTTCCACACACAAAAAACTCTCCCACCTGAAGTCTTACAAACACTACTTGATGGTAAACTTGAGAGATGTGATTTATCAGTTAGTTTATCATTCATTTAGAGCCATGCGAATTTTAAATTACACATTTTAACTTTACTGAAATGGAATGTATGGAAAATATGGCGAAACCAAACAAAACAGTCAAGAATTTGGAACTGTTACTGGAAATTAAACTAAATTGTTTATCTATGTTATTCAAAAAGACATCATTTGAGGCTCTTTTGTACAGTAGTGAAGTTAGACCCATTTAGAAAACACTGTACTTTTTTCCTTACGCATTACAAATTGCATTGTTAAGTGGGAGTGTTGATGTGTGCGTTTGTGCGAGTTGAAATGTCCAATAAATTAAGGCAGAAAATGTGAACCGCCTAGAACCGCCCCTGATGGTGGTAACCATGCCCTTTTTCCTCTCTTCTTCCCTTTAGCCACAGTCAAAAAGACAGGAGGAAATGGATGGATAAACGACCGGTCAGGGACATTTGGAGGAAACGGACAGTCAACGACCAGTCTGGATGGAGTCAGTTTCTCAGAAGGGGAACTGTTGTTGCAGGTAAAATGCATGTAAACACACCAATTCCTTTATCTTATTCCTTGCAAATTCCCAGGAATCGCTATCCTGATCTCCTACTTTTTTTACGTACATTCTATATAAACACCTTGTACCTCATTTCCCACCTAAAATGCCCTGGTTTGTGTGAACGGAATCATCTGCTGGGATTTCTTCCCATTTTCCCATTTTTCAGTCTAAGGTCAGACCACTTTGCTATATGCAGGGGTCTTAAATCTGTTTCTGCCAACTCAAGAAAAGTCGTGGCCAAGCATCTGTCTACTTTCTAAATCATCCATCACTTTTGTACAACCTCATTTGCTCCATCTTGTATTCATTTATGCAAACTGTCACTCTGGGCTGTGCAAAGAAGTAGGTAATTTCCCAATATATTTGTTTGTGTGCATAGCAGGTAAAAGTGTAAATGTTTCCTGATTCCCTGGAAAGATGATAAAATAAACAACAGCCATGAAGATCATCCATACCCGCTCAAACAAAACACGTCCATGTCTTAAACTCATGAAAGAAATTTTGGTTGACATTTCGTTTATTGTAGCTCTTGTCACGCTCGTTGAAAAGGAATGAAGTTTGAGCAATCGACATTCTCCGCTGTTGAGCAGTGTTATCTTTTCTTTGTAAACTATATCACATGTTACTTTCCACCTACAAATATCGTGAGTTTCTTTTTCAGCCACGTCTCCGTCTCTCTTGCTCTCCCTCTCCATTGTTTGAGGGCTGTTGGTTCCTGTGCGTGACTAACGGCGATATTCACCCCCGTCTGTTGTCATGTTCAACACCTTAACAAAAGCTTGGCTAATTACATGGGATGTTTACTGAAAAAAAAAAAAAGATATAAAGAAGAAAATTGGCCCCATTATCCCCACCCATCCACAGTCTTGCATTCACAATCCCAGCCACCGTGTTTAGCATGAAACAAACCAAAACATTTCTGTTTTTCTTTATTAAATATTCCAACCATAAAACCCTTTGTCTACAAGTTAACGTGTTTTAGTATTGTCAGTCACAATTCTATCTAATTTCATTTTCAGGCCCTCAATGGCTTTGTGCTGGTGGTCACCGCCGAAGGTTACGTGTTTTATGCATCTCCAACTATACAGGACTACTTGGGCTTCCATCAGGTGAGTTTGCTTTAAAACTTTTCTTTTAGGGTGTATTCACACCTGTCTTGTTTGGTTCGATTGAATCGAACTCAAGTTCGTTTCCCCCTTTGGTGCTGATCTTTTGGGCAGGTGTGAATAGGGGTGTGCGATATATATAATCTGCTATAATATCGTAATTGTTGTTTTAACGATATGTATTTGCAAAAACCAAACAAAACACCTACGGAGTGCACGCTTACATTACGTGATGAAGTATAGACTATATATATATACTATACTATATATACAGTTTAGACAGATACTATATATATATATATATATATATATATATATATATATAATCTGTCTAAACTGTATATATAGTATAGTATATATATATATAGTCTAGACTTCATCACGTAATGTAAGCGTGCAATCCGTAGGTGTTTTTATATATATATATATATATATATATATATATATATATATATATATATATAGTTTCATATAGTTAATATCACACAAAGAGTGCCGATTTTTCTTCAAAAATAAGCATGATTACAAATGTGATATTGATTTTATACAACAGTTCAATAAACAAGTTAAGTTAATATTAAGAGACTTACGTTTTAGACACCATATTGCCTGTTTTTGCTCCATTTCGCCAACAAAAAAATAATTCCAAACAGCTACAGCACTGTTTGCGTCTCTGAGCAACATGACGATGTTTCGTTCCTGAATGAATCAACCATTTAAATGATTTGGTTCAATCTTAATGACTCCCTTATTAACAGTGACTTGCTGCCACCTACTGGCGATTTTAATTTCACATTCAAAGTTTCTTTTCATTTTAAAATAATTTCAAATATCGGTATTCAATGTTGTATGTTTAAAATATCAAAACATTATGCATTTGTAACTGCAGGTTAAAGCACTCCATGTCCCTCTGAGCTGCGTAAAGCAGCGTGTAAATACATTTAAATGCCACTTCAGATGCAACTTCTGCAAAGATTAATTTTGTTGATACTGGTTTCATTTGTTTGGTAACAGCCTAAATGTCTTATTATTGTAAGTGACTGATTAAATGTAACAATTTAACTCAAAAGATGCACACTTTTAGAAAAAAATGGCTTTATTAAAGTAAAATTGCCCATAAAAGGTAAAAATCAATTTAAACTTATATGAAAAGATTAATTTCTATCACTGATGTGAACTGACCACACAGAATATGAAGAATATCAAAAACTCCAGCTGTCCACGGTAGTCAATTATCAGTACAATAACACACTTGGCAAAATATCGTCTGATTATCGTTTTCGAAAAAATCCCAAAAAATATAGAGATTTTTTTTTCAATATCGCACACCCCTAGGTGTGAATACGGCAATCGCACTCAGGTGCGCACCAAACAACCGTACCAAGATCCAGCTGAAGAGGTGGTCTCGGTCCGCTTCCAAACCAACTCTGGTACAGTTCGTTTAAGGTGTGAATATGACCCGACCTCGATCCGACCCAACTGCAAAAATCATGCTCAGAAACAGACAGCTCACACATGTAGTGCTGTTGTTTGCGTTTCAATCACTTGCTTTTTAAACCACAATGCTTCAAAATGCATGCAAATAATGAGTTTTGGTGACCATGGTGCACAGCAACGTGACGTGAGCGTGCTAAATAGACTAAAGCTTACCATGTTACCATGAATATGTTGGGGGAAAATAGTAAAGAGATATTTAAATTATTTATTAATAAACTAGTGTTTTCCGAGTCAGTGTCGCAAAACTGAAATTGATTATCCTGACTCGCCATCTCATCATGGATGCACTTTTAGAAAGAAATGCATCTTTATGGATTACATAATGAAAGAGTTTTTGTTTTGGATTTGAATTATTTAGTTTTGTAGTCATTTAAAGCTTTCTATAGATATATTCATCATGTCTGTAAGGAAAATATTCGATAAGTTTCGGTTCATTTTTGTGAAGCATTCCTGTTCAACACCGAGACGGCAAGCGTATCCTATTTGTTTTCTTTATTTTACAAAAGCACAATGTTTTGTTGATATTGTGAGTGCTCACAAATAAAAATAGACGCTTTACAGTTTCGAACAATGTATTATTTTTACCTGTATGAGCAAAAATGACAGCGTATTTAATTTGCTTCCACTGATGTCCTGAAGCGCGCTTCAGCTTCCACTCTCTGCACAAACGATTGGATATTCACCTAATAGCGCACATTTATTTAGGTTAAATGTTTACACTAACATTGTGATATGCATTAAGTATTTTATATCTATAGATTTTATTTTCAGCAAGTCGTAATTACAACATCGTATGACATTCTCATATGACGCTCATAAGTTTCTTCATATTGTGTTAGTATCTGATAACACCAAATCAGTAAAAGAATAAAAATTGCACTACGAAAGATCTCCATGATTATCCTGTGTTTGCACTTCCTGTTTTTCCTTCTTGAGAATTTCTGTCCAATGAATGGATGACCTTAGCACACGTGTGGTTTTGTTTACAATTTCTGGTTCACTTGCAAAAAGGGCAGTGTGAAAACAAACCGCATAAAACAAAAAAAAAATCAACATTGTATTTGGTCCAGACCAAAGCAAGTGAACTAGTGGACTTTCCTGGTGTGAATACACCCTTAGGAAGTCCTGCTTTTTTAACATTAGTCATCATGCCGTACTCAAAATTTTCTGTATTTTGTACAGTTTACCAAGAAAACCGATGTTCATATACCAGCCTCAAACAATGCTTGTCATTTAATTGACAATTGATAAATCCAGCATAGTTGTCAAATCTATTGACGAGTCATTCACCTGGAAACATTTGTATCATTCTTCAGTAATTTGTTGGTTTGACTTTCCTCACCCTGGAGGAAGATTAATGGCTTTTGCGAGATTTCAACATGCCGTGCCATTTCCTAGGTTATGAATTTCTCTTATCGTAAGGATAATACTCTGGGCCTCAATAACAGCGAACTGTCCTGTAACTGAAAGTAGGCTGTGGAAAAAGTGCTGAGGGTGTCTGGGTTCGACTACTTATTCGGAAAGGTGTTCATGTACTGTTAAACAACCTTGGCGTTAGTGAGGATTTGTGGGGGGTTTTTTAATAGTTAACAAACTAGTCTATGTAGTTCGAAACATCGATTTTCTTCCTTGTCCTGTTTGGAAGGCTTATTCAAATTTATGTAAGCTAATATTTGCAAATGCCTAGCGATTAAGTGTATTTTTCTTTCACCCTGTCAGCCTGTGATGTGCATATCAGACATAGTTTGGTTTTGTTTATAAAAGAGGAGAAGCTCGAAAAAAGAACATCAAAGAGAGGCAAATTGAATGTTTGGATACTTCATTAAAGAACTTGCAAAACCTGTTTGTCTGTGTGTGAACCACAGCCAGTTCAGGGAGATCTTGTGTGTGTGTTCCTGTGGTGTATTGTATGTATAGACTGCATGTATAGATCACATTAACAATAGCCATTTCATTCCTATAGCTTGGAATAATAGTAAGTATGCTATACATTACACAATGTCTACTTAAATATACATTCTCGCTCTAAGCACACACAAATATTACAATACAGACAGTATGAATGTACTAAAAGAATATATATATGCACACCTATATGATATGTGAATAAGAATTGTGATGTCTTTGTGTGTTTGTTGATGTGCATATAGTCTGTGCTTGTTATTGCGTACCTGTTTTTCCTCACTAAATCAATTTCCCTGGAGTGTGACGTTCCCTCTCTAGCAAGTCCAGGTCGCCAGGGTTACACAGTCAGGCAGGCCTCCACCACCTGCACACATAAACGCATAAATACATACCCACTACCACAGCGGTCTGAACACCTGTTGTGATTTGAGTCACTAATAACTATTCACATGCTACTAATTATTTGTTTCTATCATCAGGTCCAGGTCATAAGATTTAATCATGTTATATAAAAGAATGCCTCTATGTTTTGTATCACCCAAACACTATGTGTGGCTTTGTGCATGAAATGTTGTGCATGATGTGCCCTGTTAAATCCATCTGTGTATGCTTACTGTATATATGTAGTTTTTACAAAGATATATGTTTAAATATATCAGAGACATGTATACATATTTTAGAGCAATTAATATGTATCTTTTCTTTCTACTCCCTTGCCTGTGTGTCCTCATTAACCTTTAAATCTGTGTTTGTTGGTACAAGTTGTCATGAATGGTTTCTGGACCTTGTCTGGTTTTCATCCCACACCGTCCAGGCTGCAGCAATTAGCACACACAGACAGTGCAAACACTTTGTTTTCATTGGCCTGCTGAGGAGAGAAAGAGAGAGGATGGGGAGGAAAAAAAACAGGCAGAAAGGAAAAATGCAAGCCAAGCTGCAGTTACTATGCCAAGCCTCTAGAGGGAAGCATCTACATTTTGATATGCAGTAAATACAGCCTAACATGTAAAACGATTTCTCTAGAGGACACAAATGTGATGATTTTAATGCTTTCTTATTAAAATCTGAGCCACAGGAAACTAAAATTTCCATTTGCTTTCCAATCAGTTGCACTCCAAACAAGTAATACTGTACAATATTTTAAAGGGACAGTTCACCCAAAAATGAAAATTCTGTTATTAATTATTACTCACCCTCATGTCGTTCCAAACCCATAAGACCTTTGTTCATCTTAACAAAAATTAAGATATTTTTGTTGAAATCCAAGAGTTTTCTGACCCTGCATAGACAGCAATGCAACTACCACATTCAAGGCCCAGAAAGGTCGTAAGGAAATAGTCCATGTGACATCAGTGGTTAAGTCGTAATGTTATGAAGCTATGTGAATATTTTTTGTGCCCAAGGACACAAAAATAAGGCCTTTATTAAATAATTTCTTCTCTCCCGTGTCAGTCTTCAACGTGTGTTCACAACAGAACGCCACTCCTGCGTCAGCAGCACCACATGCAAATTGTAAATTAGACAATGCTTTTGAGAATTATGGACAATTAGATTAATTTTTTTTTTTTTTTTTTTTTTTTTGCTCTTTGCCCAGCATGCAATGCGGATTTGGTTGGCATTAACAATTACAACAGAACTTGAATGTGGCAGTGGAAGACCCATTATCATATTGCACGGTCAGGTTATAGTGGTTACACGATGCAGATCCAGAACATGTCCTGCGATCATTTTTTGTAATGTCCTTTCTTACTGTCTTCACAGTCGGATGTGGTCCATCAGAGTGTATTCGAGCTCATCCATACAGATGATCGGGCAGTGTTTCGAAGGCAACTACACTTCGCTCTCAATCCCACTTCGTGCGATGGTAGCGAAGGAACTGATGGTTAGTAATAACCCTATCCTTAACGGTGATGCCTAAGTAGGGTCATTGAGTTCCTGGTAAGATGTTGTCAGCTTTTACTGCAGTGTCCAGCCCTGAATGTTTTGTGAATGAGCAGACTTCTGCTGTTATTATTACTGAATCAAGAAAGTATGTTTGTGGAGAACAAGACAGCTGTGGGAGGATCCGTTCTGATTTATAAAATGGAGTCTTGTATAAACCCAGGATGATGAACACTGGTAGTGATTCATAGCCGATTACGTCACTTTTTTCCCCTTTTGTTTGGCACAACCAATCGGTCTCCAGCAATTCAAAGCAGCAGTGACATCACAAGAGACATGGTAAACTACAACCCTCAACACATTCCTCCAGAAAACTCATCCTTCTTGGAACGAATTTTCTGTTGCCGATTCCGGTGCCTCCTTGACAACTCATCAGGCTTCCTGGTAAACATCCTAGACCTCTATTGCTAACTTTATGCCTATGCAGAATCAATATTTTAGAATCATTTTGAGATGAACCTTTTGAGCTAGACTCAACAATGTTTGATTTTTTTTATGTATACAATGATGCAGTAACAGCAACAGCTGTATAAATAAATCTGCTGTGAATTCTTTACACTCAGACCCTCATGGTGCTAAAATGACTTTCATATCCTTCCCTGTGCCCTCAAGGCCCTGAACTTCCAGGGGAGGCTGAAATATCTCCATGGGCAAAACAAGTTGGCTGAAGATGGGACCTTGGCCCACCCTCAACTGTCTCTTTTTGTCATAGCCACACCCCTCCAGCCACCCTCTATCCTGGAGATTAGGAGCAAGACTCTTCTTTTCCAAACCAAACACAAGCTAGACTTTACACCTATGGGTGTTGACACAAGGTAGCTTTGATTTAGAAGCAAAAGCAACTTCAGATTGGGCCAACAAATTTTGGGGAAATGGTACAAACCTAGTGTTAACATTTTTCCTATCTGTTTCTCGTTTTGCAGAGGAAAGGTGGTTCTTGGGTACACTGAGATTGAGCTGTGTATGAGAGGCTCCGGATATCAGTTCATTCATGCTGCTGACATGATGCACTGTGCTGACAACCATGTCAGAAGTGAGTTATGCCAGATATTTAATGTTAAGTCAAAGCCATGTCCATCCTTTTTGTCGTTGATGAACCCCATGAAACTAGAAGTTTGATTTCCATAGTATTTCTATAGCATGTTTTTTTAATCTTATTCTTTCTCATAGTGATAAAGACTGGAGAAAGTGGTTTAACTGTCTTCAGACTTCTCACGAAAGGGGGTACATGGGTCTGGGTGCAGTCCAATGCTAGGCTTGTTTATAAAGGAGGAAGACCAGACTTCATTATTGCTCGACAAAGAGCACTAACGTAAGTTAAACCAGCATTTTAATAATGTTGATGTTGCTCTAATCTTTTCGTATCTCTCATTATTATAATATCTGTATTTTATAGTAATGAGGAGGGTGAGGAACACCTCCGTCAAAGGAAGTTGCAGCTGCCCTTTAGCTGCACCACTGGTGAGGGTGTCTTGTATGAGACTGGCCCCACACTGGACATCGCTGACATTCAAAATCCAAGCAAAGGCCAGAAGATGCACAAACCTCCATCTCTGGACCCAGATTCTCTTCTCGGCTGCATGCTGAAACAGGATCATTCTGTCTACATCCAGAACAATGACCCCAATTCCCAGTTTACTATTGACAAGGCTTTCATGGATAGCCACGCCCTACTCAATGTCCCTGGGAACACCTGGCAACCGTCACCCCCAAACACTGTGGCTGGGATAAAGGAGGAAGGTGTGGTAAAAGACATGATGGAAACCTTGCAACAGATTATTGGGGACAGCAGTATTTGTGGCCTTCAGGGGTTTGACGTGGACAAATCGGACCTGAAGGAGTGGGAGAACACTCTGCTCAGGATGAACTACAACAATGATATGGAACTTAATGAGATCATCACCAATGATATTCTCTCTTATGTCGAGGATGCACTTTTCAAGGAAAATGGTGTTCAATTGCCTGAACAGCTCAAGGACCATGGTCCATTTGTTGAGGTGCCTGAATGTCTTCCTGAGATGGAGTTACAGAATAACTTAGCTGCTAACCAGGCATTCAGTTGCCAGGCAGAGATGCTTGGTGGATCCCCAGGTCAGGGTGGATTCATTGCAATGAACATCCAAGACAGAGTGGATGCCAGTAGCCCTGGAAGAGGGATGGTGAAGCTCACACATATGGGGCCACAGATTCTACCTGGCGACACTTTTATCCAATCATTCGGACTAGAACAGACAACCCAGAAGATGCCCAGCAATAATAACATTATGTTTAATCCTCCTCTTGCCATGAAGAGTCAGCAGCCGGCCCAAGTCAGGCTTGGTCTGCAAGGTGCCATGCAAGAGAACGGAATGGTGCCATGTGGCCAGAGAGACCTACAGACTGGAAACCAGCCTCATCACAACGCAATGACTCTCCCTCTTCAAAGTTCTCTATTGCAGGGCACTTCTGCCCAACCAATGGGCTTCCACGGCCAGAATTCTCTTCCTCAACAACCGTCAATTAATCAAAACCCTCAGTGGGTGTCTGACAGCAACAATATGGTGGATAACCTGCTGAAATCTTGCACCCGTAACGTTTCAGGTGTACAAGATGCAGGACTGCTCTCTGGCCCAACTAACCAACTACAAGGACAGTTTTCTCTTCACACTCAAAACACTGCCAATCCAGGACTGCCTAGCTGGCAGCAATCACAGCCTCAGCAGGTCTCTAAATCGTTTTCCATTGGGCAACAGAATATGACGGGCTTCATTGGCCAAGTTACAGAATTCCGAAGAGAAATGCTTGGAGAACTGATGTCGCACACAAACGCACAAGGATTCGGGTCTGGTTTCCTGCCCCAGACAACTGCAAATAGCATCTATCCTCAGCAAGGAGAGATTATCAGCAACAGCCCTCATCAGACCAACAACAGCTGCATGTTCACAGGCACTCCTCAACCGTCAGTGAACGGGATGCAGTATGGTTCTGCAGATTCGATATCTTCAGTGTCATCCTGTCAGAGGGCTAAAGGTCTGGTTACCCAGAGTCCTACACAAGCATCCTTCTACTACCAAAGAGGTCCTAGCGAGTCAGTCGTGGGCACGTCGGTCATCCCACAAGAAGACACCAACATCAGCCCTATGGCCTGTCGAGTCCCACTTGGGTTAACTCCAGATAACATACTTGCTCAGCAGTATCTCTCCTGCAACGGCCAGACACAGGTAAGCTGTACTAATGTAATCCTTCAGTAACTTCAAACTAGCATGTTTTATTAAAGTAATCAAAGGTCCAGGTGTGTGCTCACTCCCTGTTTTTAGATTGAGTCTTGAAGTTTGTTGAGAATAGCAGAACTACCCTCTTCTCACCCCAGGCTCATTGTGTCATTACACATCCAGTTCTGTTTTTAACTGGTTGGCTTATCTCAGCTCTACCATCAGTCACAAGTCTTTGCGAGAAACAACACTTTGGGATGTTACTACTGCCACCATGTGTAAAGAGAAGCCATATAATTTTGAGGAAGTCTAGAGGTGGACAGAGACACTCAAGAATAATTAATTTCCAATGTGCTCAGTTTTCTTTCAACTTGTGGAAGCAAACAATTGAGAGTAGTTCAGAGTAGGACTAGGTGTCATATTTATTGATATAATTCAATTCTGATATACAAGCTCTCAATTTTGGATTTAGTTTGGGTGTTTTTTCAGTCATATTGTACATTTTGCTTAGATATGGAGACACAAAGATATGAAAACATATTTTCTCTAGTAGTGCTGTAAATTATACAAAGCAGTGTCTTTTTGAACTGTTCATTAAAAGAACTGGTTCATTAGAGTCATTTACATACTATCCCAGTTGAAAAAAACGGCATATGCTGGTTAGGTATGTTTTGAAGCATAGTAGCTAGTCTGAGCTGGTTTAAGCTAGTCCTGAGCTACTAGCTCCTGCTCAGGACCAGCTTATAACCAGCTTAAACCAGCTCATGACCAACTAAAGACCAGCTTAAGCAAGCTCAAACCAGCTACTATGCTTCAAAACATAGCTAACCAGCATATGCTGGGGGTTTTTTTCAACAGGGATACTGCTACTTTTTGTCAAAACCCTGAATAGTAGGAAGCCATCAAAACAATGCATCAGTAACCACAGGCTGGGCACAAAAGTTCAAAATGGAGAGAGTTCTGCTTTAAATTATTTTCCATGCACAACTTTATGAGTATCATGACATGATTACCACAGAATGGACAAAACATTCCTTTAATGGTCTCAATTTTGTCCTTCCACAGATCGCAAACCGTCCACTTGAAGAGAAAGGAACGTTCCATTTTCCGTCGCTGGCCAATGGAACCACTTACTTTTCCGAGAACAACCAAAGCAATTGCTGTGACTATTAGATCACACTCAATACAGCGACTGACACATCAACAGTGCTGTACCTTTTTCTAGGAAATACAACGCATAAATACAGCAACTTGTTTGTACCTCGAGAGACACGCTTCTGCTTCTAAAGACACTCTTGGCTGAAAACCTGCAAGACATTACAGAACTTTAAAAAGCGATTTTACCACACATTTTTTTCACACTTATTTACTTATTCACTTGTTCACACCCTCTCTGATGAGAAATAAGCAGTGGCACAAAGAAAATATTTATTTTTTAAGCGCGTCCTTTCATCCCTGAAGGATATTGTTTTGTTTTGCCATTCTGGCATGGAAAAAGAGTGAGATAGCGAGTGTAATGGCAAGCAGAGGTGTGTGAGCAAGTGTGTGTTTGTGTGTATGTGTGTGAGAGGTAGCCTAGAGTTCATTTATGAAGTATGCAGAAGAAACGGTGGAACCTTTTAATTGCAGGGATGAGATCCTGAGGAAATTCAAGGTGCACACAAGATGCTATTTATTGGGGTAAGTTTCGACGCAAAAAGGGAAAGTCTGTCTCAGAGAAGGCGACAGCCTCAGCCAGACCCTTTTATTTTGCCAACTGTGCGTGAAATCTGTAGACCTTTAACCTTAGTGATATCAATGTACCCCACTTTCTCGAAAGAAATTAATACTCTACTGATGACCTCTGTGGCACAATTGGACTGTCAGAGCAAAGCATTGAATTTGTTGACTGCAAAATTTTCCCAGAACATCCCTGAAGCTCCACCCGTGCAAGCTGTAAAGTTGTCCAAGGAACAATGAATAGTCCCAGGCTACTTTTTCTTCTCAACAACACTTTTAAGAGTAAAAACTGTCTGCTCTTGCCACCCTTTTATGGTTGTGTTAACCATATGTTTCATGTGTATTACAACAATATCTGAATGTTATCACTTATCATTTATTGTAGGTTTTTTTTGTTTGTTTGTTTAAAAATTGTCTTTTGTACTTTTTATGCATATAATAGACATTATGGAAATGCCATTGAGCCATATTTGTCCACTTTTAATTTGCTGATTTCCCTCTTGCTTTCTGTTTGCGGTAACGCTTATATGGAAGAATTCTAGGAATTCTTAAATCATGAGAATCACAGCAGCCATCATATCCCGCCTCCGGAAGAAAGGTAAAATCGAATGTCTTCTAAAGACAGAACAGACTAGTCATCAAGAAGGATCCCAAACAAAAGTAAATCTTTTTTGAGAGAAAATTTGATTGTTTTTTTTGTTTGTTTTTTTTTTTAATGGCCACAGTGAAAGTCTTTATTCTTCTGTAGTTTCATTCTTGGTCAATCAGGAAATACAGCAGCAGCCAAAAAGTTTAGAACAAGCGCAGTGTAAAGAATGTGTTCAAAAAATGTTATGTCATTCAGAAAATTAGTTTTGCGTAAATTTTACGCATTAAATTGAATGCGATTTCCACAGAAATGCTGTTTCGTGAATGAGGCAAAAGTTTGTAGGCCCCTTTGTGCCTTATTTTGAAAGAATATAAAGCCATTTGATTCGATTGTATCAGCGCTTTGAATGTGTATGTATACCAAAACATATTTGTATGAGATGCTGCAGCTATAGCAATATGACTGATTGGTTTTATTGTGCAAAATGAACTCTTTGAAAAGGCCTTAATAGCCTTAATTTTGTTCATGTTTTTGCCCGCTGTTGCTTCTGAGATTTATTCTTTCTCCCTGAAGTAAGAACAGAGTGTATGGTGTGATAATATACAACCCTCAAACTCATGCACCCAAAGCCTTTTCCTTTCATCCTCTGAATTGAGAACACTGTGTGCCTTAATTTCTTTCTGCCCAAAGGATATTCCACTTATTTCCCTCCCGTCTTCACCCTCTTTGGACGAAATGATCGTGGCTTGCAGAGGAGGAAAGAAATTGAAATGGCAGCTATAATTGAATCTGAGAAGCAATGTTTTTAACAACTGGTTGTTGTTTGCATGGACGGAATCGATTATGCTAGTTTGCTAAGTGTTGTACATAGCCTCACTGTTCAAGAGTTACATGACGTTTTTTGCCCGTCTTCTTAAGTGCCTTCAAACAGCTTTCATTTTCTGAGATTAGCGACTTTTTTCCCCTTTGATTTCGTTTGAACTGAAAGCTAAAGGAGTTGTAATGTAAATAAGAGCGTTCTGTATTTTATTGCCAGATGTCTTCTGGCTAAGAGAGGAGGTCAGTAATCGCTAGAAGATTTGTTTGATTGATGGTTGGTTAACGAATGATCAGTTGGCTGATTGATCCGTTTATCACTTGACAGATTTATTACGCACAAATAATAGCGATGGATTTGGTTTGCGCTGATGTTCGTTTTCATGCTTTAAAATCTATTATGCCGTGTCCTAACCAGGCTATGAAACATCTTCTCGCACTGGGTAGCTCCGTCCACAGTGCTGTATATTGAATCAGAGTGGTTCTCAAATGGCTTTGCTTCAGGACTCAGATTTTACAGTGGCGTTTATTGTACAAAAGCCATTAGCCATTAATTTACAAATGGCTCCTTTGTTTTGATATTTTATGTATCTTTTATACTCTCAGTTAAAGTTTTTCACACTTTTTTGTGAAATTAAAAATGACGCACAATTCTAAAAAAATAAATAAATCTACTTTCATTCGTTTGCTTTGCTTTGCTTACTTAAATGCCCATAATTTAGTAAGATGTTATAATAATGTTAATTTAATATTAAATAAAAAATTAAATAACTAAACTAATATTAAATTCTGCAGCCAGTAAGTTTGTTTAAAACACATTGTGGTGTCTAGGTCATATTTTTTTCCATTCAAAACAGACCTGTGACCTGATTTCTGGGCTGTGACCTACCAGTTGAGAACCACTGTATTAAATATGATAGTTTTAACTGAAATGTAATTTTCAGTGATTAAAAAACAAATTACTTGTTGCGTAAATCCTGTATATCTAGTTAGGAGAATGTTTAGGACAGTTTCATGACTTCATTAAGGTGCCTAAATATTAGTTATTTGTGACTAGACGAGGTTTAGTGGTCCAGAAAATGACCTTTCATTTCCTGTGCCTTCAAGTGCCATTGACTAAAACAGGTTAGTAGTGGATTAAGCACCAGTAAATGACAAATTGACCTCACTAACAGCATTGAAATCCTCCAGTGCCAAAGAATCATTCATACACGCACTTCTTAGGACGTCCTCCCCTTCACCACTAAACTACGAATCCCTTAGGAAGAAATAATAGCACTTCAGATGCCTGCTTCTTGCATAACGACGTGTTTGTGAGGCCTCTCTAAATGCAGTATCTTTGTTTATTTGTTGTATCATTGTATGTTCCTTTGCTTGTGCACCCAGCATTGTAAATGCTTATATGTGTACCCTATATCTTATTTTGTACATTGTTCTGCACAGCTGTAAAATCTGTATGTGTAAATGGATGTCTCACAAATACAGGCTATACACACACGCATCTACATTTTATATATATATATATATATATATATATATATATATATATATATATATATATATAATATAGCTCTCGTTTGTTTTGTATTTGTATTATCAAATGATTAATTTTTGTTGTGCCCCTCATTTATATCTTTATAATATTAAAAGGGGGTCAAAGACTCAATGGCTTTAGCTGGTTATTTTACTAGACATCTGTGTAAATGGATGGATGGATGGATGGATGGATGGATAGATAGATAGATAGATAGAACCACATGGGGGCGCTAATGTATATGTTTTGAATGTGTGCCAGTATGCACTATTTCTATACTTTACTAGTGTGAAGTGAAACTTTTAGGAAGGTAAGTTGACATGAGTCTTTTCGCCGTGTGCAATTGGCAAAAAAATTTAAAAAAAAAAAAAAAAAACCAGAGAGAGAGAGAGATAAACGTTGCATATGGGTTTTCTTGTAACCCCGCGGTTTGGTCGCCCACAGTTTTATAGGGTGTTCCAGAACCAAATTGGGGAGATATGCAATCATTTTTGAATCATCTTTTATTCATTACTGCCCTTTAAATGCATGCGTATAAAACAGATGTGTGCAATGTGTATGAAAGAGTCAGTAGCTTGCATGCATTAAAAGGGATTTTGCTGTGGTCCATAAACAAGTATTATGTAATACAGATATTATAGTCAATAAATGTCGAACAGCCTTATTATAAAAATAAAAAAGCTTCTGAAAGCGCAGGAAATGATGCGTTATAACAGAAGCTTGCAGAAAGGAAATGAACCGCTGGATTTCACCGTGTTGCAAGTTCTTTTTTCCTTCTTTGCAAACACATGAGACATGTAAGATTGCAATAAAATGGTTAATGGTGAATAAATAGTTGTTGTTTTTTTCATACCATTAAAATCGAATTTTAATTTGTTAGGGAGTAAATTTTATTTTAAAACATTTAGATTCAAATAAATTCTTTATGTTATTGAGAATTGCGGATTTTTCGTATTATCGAGTAGGCTACTTAAAAAAAAAATATTTGGTTGAATTTTTATTGAATTTACAAATGATTCTTATACAAAACATATTTGTAGCAATAGCCAAAAATACATTGTATGGGTCAAAATGAGAAAAATAAATAAAATCAAAAATCATTCGTATATTAAATCAAGATCATGTTCCATGAAGATATTTTGTAAATTTCCTATACCGTAAATGGGCTATATCAAAACTTAAGTTTTGCTTAGTAGCCTAATATGCATTGCTAAGGACTTCATTTGGACAATTTTAAAGGCGATTTTCTCAATATTTAGATTTTTTATTTTTTTTTTTATTATTATTTATTTTATTTTTTTTTTTTGCACCCTCAGATTCCAGATTTTCAAATAGTTGTATTTCAGTCAAATATTGTCCTATCCTAACAAACCATACATCAATGGAAAGCTTATTTAGCTTTTCAGCTTTTCAGATGATGTATAAATCTCAATTTCAAAAAAACTGACCCTTATGACTGGTCCAGGGTCACAATTTTGTCAAAAAAAGAAAAAGAAAAAAAAAAAAATTCGCTGCTCCCTGATTGGCCAGAAGTGTCCAGAAGTCTAATTAATATTAATCAGACTCGCCAGTTTTTCTTGGTAGCCTTCCCTTCTAGCATATAATCTCATTAATATTCATAATCCCGATAATATGATTCGTTCCGGCCGACGTCTGCTTTTCTGCAAATCCTCTGCGCGTCACGTTTCGTTATTAATATTCATAAGCGAGTGATCGTAATTGTGAGGTGCGTTGACCAATCACAGGAGACGTAAACCCTGACGTCCTGTATCCTAGGAGATTTTTCCCCTTTGCCTTTAAGCCGTGGCCTCTGATGCTCTGCGCGCGCTCCTGCGCAAATCTGTGCCGGTTGCCTGGTCAACCAAATGCGCGTGCCCTGCAAGCTGATGTCGGGGGCGCGCAGTTGGGGGACTTAGTGGAGCAGCTCGGACAAAAATGAATTAGACACGAAGCTGGAACAAATTATGACTGGATTTGGTTTATTCTGTGAAAATATAGATTATAATGTATTGTTTTCTCCAAGCATATGACTTTGGAGGGCTGTTTATACAAGCTCAGCAGCATTGAGGATGATGAATATGATGAAGAAGACCTGCTGTCACTTCTCATCTGAATGCTGAAGTATATTTGAAGAGGAATTACACTTTTTAACTCTATTTTGGCGTTTTAAGTTTATTAGACTGGTATTAAATTGTGGCAGTAGGGATTCTGGGTGCCTTTTTTCTTTTTTTTTTGGCACAGTTTATACTATATCATATTTATTATAACTCTTCGGGTTTTTTAATTTTAACACGCATAACCTGTACATGAAAACTGATTTTTCTTGTTTACAGTTTTTTGTTTGAGTAGAAGGATTGGGATTTTATTTGTTGTAAATTGTGGGTTGAATTCATTGGAGCTGAAGAGTTGGACGGTCCAGACGCCTTAAACATGTATGCAGGACGAAAAAGAAGAAAACCAGTGCAAAGAACGTAAGTTATACGAATAAATGTGTGTTTGTGTGTGTAGATAAACTGTTATTGATTTTATAATTGATAATTTGTGTTTTTGTTGGTGTTTCTGACTTAAACCTCATTACAGTACAGTAATGTTCGTCTGACCCAAATCGCATGTGTAATCTTCTCTCTTAGGCCCATCTGTCTATAAAGTAAATATTTATATTTACTGTTGTTATTCCATTTAAGATCATCAAAGCAGCACTTTTATTAGTAGAACCCAGTGCTGCAATATTTGCTATTTAATGTATGTGACTCGTGATATTATATTGCAGTTTTCATGAGGTGATTTGTCCTTTTCGTTTCTGTTTTTGATAAAATGAAACTGTTCAAACAGAGGACAAATACATGAAATTGCATTATTATATTATATTATATTATATTATATTATATTATATTATATTAAAAACCCTAAAATTCAGTTGTGAACACCAATCCTGCGAATCATATAAAAGTATTGAAAAATATTTTATATAATGTATATAGCATGTTATATAATTGTTAATATAATTTTATTATATTCATTATATTATTTTATAATTATAAAGCTAATATATTTTATTTTGCATAATATTTTATTTAAATTATTGTTTTTATTTGTGTTTTATGTTGCGTAAAATTATAAGTCCCTTTTTTATTACAACACTATATTTTGATGGGAGTTAGATGTCTCAAAATAAACAGATACTAGATTATTTAATTTTTTTTTTTTTTTTGTAATTATAAAGCTATAATATACATAATTATAAAGCTAGTTTTGAATAATAGTTTGAATCGTTTAAATTTTGAACTTTGAATGCAGTAAACTGATATTTTGCATACAAAATGTTTGGGTACATTTTTATTAGCACACAATGTTTGTTTTTTTATAAAATAAGCTTTCTAGATTTAGCCTAAAATTTATACTGCTAATAATTAAATGTGTATGTTAAATAATTTTAATTATATAGAATTCTGCCACCTATTATTTGTTTTAAGTGTAGACCAAATAGGTATCATAATCCTATATCTTTAAATAAACCATTCAGAGCTTATTTTATACTCTTAGATAACAGAATCACTAATAATAATTGTTTTGTATTTTTAAAATATTTTTCATTATATTTCATTATCTACAATATTTCACTCAGCTACATTTGTCTAAAATCGCTTTAGTGTCTAGTGATTGTTTTTTTTTTGTTTTTTTACAGTTTTTCCTTTTTCTA
>CM077230.1:13453791-13456291 GCA_039654775.1 Spinibarbus caldwelli | reverse complement strand
CTTAGTGTTGTCTTTTCCTCCCTCTTTCTGTCTCAGTTTATACTCTTCAACTTCGGGTCATGGCACCAGCGGTTACATACCCCCGCTCTCTTCTATCCTTCAGAGAAACATAACATAATTTGTTATGCGTAAATAAAACATCATTTGTTATGAGTAAACAGAACAAATGCTTTTTGACGTGTGAATATTAGATTCCAGCTTTCAGTAAAATGCTTGTAAGAATTGGAAATAGAGCTAAATGCTGGAGTCTACCATATATCTTTAATTCTCTGTTTTGCTGTCTTCTCATGCTGTGAGTTGGCCTCATGCATTAGGAATAGTAATGCTTAGGACAATTGTTTTTTTATTGTTGTTGTTGTTTTGCTTTTTTTTTTGTTTTGCTTTGCTTTGCTTTGCTTTGCTTTGCTTTGCTTTTTGTTTTGTTTTGTTTTGTTTTGTTTTGCTTTGCTTTGCTTTGCTTTGCTTTGTTTGATGCCGGGGAGATTCCAACACACAATGTTTTTTATTTTGTTGTTGTTGTTTATTTTTGTTTTTTGTTTTTTGTTGTTTGTCAAAAAAAAAGATGAATGTTCCCTAAGAATGGATTGAAAAAATTAAATAGATATATACTATATTATTTAAAATATAGTGTTTTATAATTGTAAAGCTAATATATTTTATTTATATTTTAAGTAATTATTAAGTAATTTATTTATTTTCATTTTTTTTTTTGAGTTTTTAGTCATACTTTAATCATATTTTTATTAGAACATGATGATGATTGTTGAAAGTTTTTTAGTCAAAAATAATGAATGGATTTAAAATTAATAGATATATACTATATAGACTATATATTATTTATTTATATACAATATATTATTTTATAATATAAAGCTAATATATTTTATTTTTCATAATAATATTAATATATTTTAATAATAATTTTTGTCACATTTTAGTCACATCTTTATTAGAACATGATGATGATCTTTCATTTTGTTTTGTTTTGTTTTTAAATAAATGTTGCCCACTAATGGGTTATAAATAAATAAATAAAGCAAGCAAGCAAGCAATCTTTTTTTTTAATGATTGGACATAGAGTTGCCCATGAAAGCCTAATTCTGAGGCCACATTTGGATTTCCGATTTCAGCCAAGAAGATTTTTTACCCCATTTTTTATGATTATTTGTATTGTCAGGTTAATGCAGGGCAATCCTTAATCTTTCTATGCATGCTGGATACCTACGTATTAGGACTAAGAACCAGATGGCTCCACAGAAGCTCTTCATTTTGATCAACTTTAGCCACTGAAAAGTGTTTTTTTTTTTTTTTTTAACCCTCTCTCTCTGTTTATTTCTTTATCTCTCCTCATCCAAGGTTCTTAGCATTTTTGAAATAATCCTATTTTTAATTCCAAAGGAATCCTGTATGCTGTTAAAAATAATAATAATATGCTTTGGGTGTGATTTAGCTCAGATGTTACATATTTCTCCAGTTTTTGGTTGATTTGTGAATTAATTCAGGATGCCAGACTAGCAAACTATAGCATAAGCACATTAAAACCAATGTTTCCATATCGTATGATAGTAAAAATGTGTCTGTATGATTTTGGCCACGTTGAGGAGTATAAAAAGATCCAAATTGTTTCTAAGACGTGCCTCTCTCCGGTTTGTCTCAGAAGGGCTTCACCAAGGCACCATGGGAAGTCTGACTCATATGAAAGTAAAGGAGATGAAGGAGTGAGGCATTAATTACGCCAAGATGGATAGTGGATTGTGAACACCATCTTGGCAGGTTTCTGCTGATTTATGGAAAGCTTATGGTTATGACATTTATTAAACACACCAATAAAAGTCGTGGATGTCTTGCCAGCATTCATTAGTCAAGCCCTGATTAGAATGATTCATTGTGTCATGAGATGTTTTCACAGAATCAGATGCCTGTGGTTTGTTTAGTTTGATGCCGCAACAATGTCGTGTTGTTTTAATTTTTGGCTTAAAATACATGTAGACACAAACAGTGCTGTGATTGTATGTGTATTAAAGGGATTATCACATTTACGCGTATGGTTCTGATTGCAGACGTAGTTAGCTATTGCTCTCGTCATCTGAGATCAGGATATTGTGTTCGCAAACTCCAACGGCCCGTGTCAAGGGATAACATATCCTAAAATAAGTGATTTTATTAATTTTGTGGCAAAATGTGATCATCATCATCATACAGTAGAGTTTGGCAGTGACTTGTTTAACAATAGCAGGCATTTCTGTGATTTATATTCTACTTTATGTGCCAAGTTCATATTCTCTCAATAGACACTTTCACAGCATTTAGTGTAAATTTAAGGACATTTTTTTCCTTTCCATGTCTGAACAGGACCCATTCTCAAAATGGCAATTTCACCAACTTTTAGCATACTGGAGTGTGTAAAAGGTTAAAAACCTTATTTAAAAATAATATTATTAAAACTATTTAAACTATTTTATTATTAAAATAAAATTTTTATGTCTTTGTATTATTTAAT